>JAQIXJ010001092.1:0-23739 GCA_034700185.1 Phthiracarus laevigatus | reverse complement strand
GGTTTATACCGAAGAAGGTGAGGAGAGTGGGATTATTGAAAATGAAAGTGGTATTCTTGGGGATGATAATGAAGTTATGGGGGACCAAATTGATATTGCGAAAACAACATCAATTCGTTTTACAACAGAGGAATACGCAGTTGAAAGCCATGAAAATATTCACTAACCCCACGTTCATTTCACTTATATCTTCACAACCATCGCATTGTAACAAATTTGCATTTTACGCGCAAACAACTTCAATGCGCTTGAAGATAAACAAAATGCAGTACATGTCACGTCTGCATTTGCACCCGGACACGGTCGCGGAAATCAATAATATGCTGCAACCGATTTATTACTCGAATAATAATATTACCGAGCAACCGGTAATTGATAAATCTCCGGTTTTAAAAGAAAGTCAAGAGGAATTACAACGCAGACATAATACATTTGTGGAGCGGTATTGGGAAATGATGACCCGAATATGAATTGAAGAAAATCGAAGAGAGCGAGAGTGGCTAAACAGGCGCAATCCGGTTGATACTCCACGCGTTCGCCGGACACCCATACCGACTCAACCGAAAATTAAACGTAAGCCTAAAGGGGGCAAACCGCCTCATCAATATTACCGCGGTAATAAACTGCCCGACCCGGATTATATTCCGGATAATGACGTCATTGATGTATCGGATGATGATGACAACGGTTCGATAATAACAAAACGGAGGGAGGTTCCCATTGCTATTACGGTGCCTCCAAAGATTACGAAAGCTATTACGGTGCCTCCAAAAATAACATTCAAACGCGAAGAGAAAGCAGCCCCCAAACTACAAACCCAAGCGGTTACAACTGCAAAACTGGTACCCCAAAAAATAACATTTAAACGGGATGAGAAGCCAAAACCGGTGTTATCTCCCTTCCAAATGGCTTTCTACCAATCGATTATTCGACGCCCGGTATCTGCATCTATGGGTAGTCTACAGGTTCGCCGTAGGGTATACGCAGCACTTGGTGCACCACCCGACCGGGATCAAGGATCGCCGCGGGATTCAATCCCATGGGTTGATCCGGCACCGGTTATTCCGGTGCAAGGAACCCCACGTGATATAAACCCAGCACTTGATCCGGCACAGGATGGAGAACTCCCCATTAATCGTAGAGAGCCGCGGGTTCGTTCAAAACGCGAACCCTTCCAGCACACATTTCCCGGACGCAACAATAAATGAGAAAATGGCGAACTTTTTAAAACCGATTTGATTTTTCTTTTCTACTTATTATACCGATTTTATATTATTAATCCTTTTGATATAATCATTTTTTATAAATATATAAACTCATATCATGTACTTTTATGTATTCTTTTTTATTCGTTTTTTATTTTTAAATAAATAAAATAATTTTCCGTATATTGTTTCATATTTATTTATAAATACTACCACAGGCCTCTAGTATCATATAGTATTAAAATTTAAATTTATCTCCTAAATGCTAGGTCCTTAATTGGAATAAGTAAATGGTAAAATCCCTTTATTAAAGTAATGATTAAAATCCTTTAATTAGAATAAGAAATCGCTTAAAATCCCTTAATAAAATAAAAAATTGGAAAATCCCTTTATTAGAATAAGAGTGCTGACAGAAGAACAGTCGAACGGACCGAGGCACATACCCAAATCCATATATCTGTCTAAAAAGTCAGATAAAAAATATGTTTTTAATTATGGAAATGTGTTAAAAATAATTCAATCATTTAGTGTTTAATAAACAAACAGTTTTAATAGACTTTGTAAATATTTGTGTGGCTTATTTTTAATTGTATTAATTTCTTATATTTTTTAATTAACATCCACACCACAGCAACCTTACATCACAACAACCTAACCATAACAACCAAACCATAACAACCAAACAACAACAATTAAATCACATCCACAGCACAACAACCTTACATCACAACAACCTAACCATAACAACCAAACCATAACAACCAAACAACAACAATTAAATCACATCCACCCCACAACAAACAAACCATTTATATAAAAAATAAAAATTGTTTTACCCAATACTAACTGGTGTTTTTTCGTTTATATGTTGCTTTTCCATAAACTTCTTTTATAATATTTAACTTAGAGATTTTATTCTGCATAACTTTTTTTTCAGTTCAATCCAAAACTGCTCTTTTCTGTAAATTCTAAATAAGAATAAAACTCTTAATCATTGAAGATTTTATTTGTAGCTTTCTTACGTGTTTACAAATAGCATTGACTCTTACGAGATAAAACAATTGTTTTTATTTTTTTAAGCTTTCATAAAGATTAATATGCTTTTGTCTATTTCTAAACTTTATTTTCATTTTTGATACCTAATCTAGTAGAAATCTTGTAGCGTTTTTGAAACAGTTTTTAATTGCTGTTGTAAATATCTCTCCATATAAAATTTGAACTTAGTTTGGATAATATACCCATTTCATTAAATAATATTCATTGTTTTCATCATCGTATTTTAAATCAATAAGTCTTTAATAATTTTTATCGTGGTTGTAATCTTTAATTTTTTTGTCGTTGCTTCATCGCAATCTAAACAAACAACGATTTGAAAACATTTTTATTGAGCCAGTTTCCTAAGTTTTACTTGTGTATTTTTTCAATGATTCAGTTGGTTTCAATTATTGATACCATTTTTATTTTCTACATGAATCATATTTATAAACTCCTCGTTTCTTATTTTTTTGAATATTTTGTCTTTATTTAACTTGGGGTTTCGAACAAAAGGGTAAGGGTAGTAACTTACATAGAAAAGTGATTTGAGGTCATATAGATAGAACAAACGAACAAACGAAACTCGTCAAGTATATAGTTAGAAACAAATGTCCTGTCACGTTGATAAGGAGAAAATGAATTGCGAAAAGTATGTCGTTTACTTCTGTCGTTGTTAATCATTATGGAGTTTCCTAGCGATAACACGAAGACTTTATGATGAGGTTGATTCCTGAACTGTATTGCGAACTCTCTAATGTAGTTGAAAGATTCTACAATGAAGGCAGCGTTTTTGTTGTTGAGTTAAGGTTCGTATTGAACTTAGGTCCAAGTCTTTTTTCTGTGCTAGCAGGATTTTCAATTCCATCTTCGACTTCGAATTCCGCCAATGTTCGGTTGCAGACTTCAATAAATAAATTAACGCTGACTCCTAAGGTTTCTCTCATTTAACTTATCACACCGAAATCTGTGAAGTTCATCTAATTTCCTATAACTTTAAACAAGGTTAAAATTAAACTTGACTTTCTTTGACAGAGTCAAAAAGTAAGTTGAACAAAGAATTCATTTGTCATTGCAAGTCTTGGACTAAGTAAACAAATGTGTGAGTTCGTTCTACTATTGTTTAATTATAAATCCGGCTTAAAATAAGTTTTCCAAATACTAGATTCAACTGTTAAAGTATTTTAGGAAATTAATAAAACTAGCCAATTCCTTTTAATAATATTTTTTTAGTGTGTAGTTCTAAGAGTACTTTGTTTAAAATAATTATTGATATTGGCTAGTTATGACGAGGTAACTATAAATAAATGTAGACTTTTCTAAGTTTTTTTTAAAAAGTATTTTTAAATTCATATAATATTTGATACAAAAGAAGCTATAAAATGCAAAATAGCCAAAGATTAATGCATAATAAACTTAACGGTTTTTGTATCTTTTTTTTCATGTTTTTTGAGTCAACCTTTTGAATTAATTCTTTTTCCTTTTGTGTACCAATAATTGTATTTTCAATTCCATTTTAGTCGATTAAAGCTGAGACCCTATTGTAGTTTAGGCCCTAAAAAAATAGATAAAATAAACAGTATTAAATCATAACTTTTATACCTTTTCTTTATTAATTTTTATTAATATTCTATTGACCCGTTGTTTTTCTTCGTCTGGCTGCCCAATAAAATCAGCATCTAATTTAATAACAGTTATGTTTGTTAAATTGCAATCAAACTCTAACTTATCAAAATGGTCCGCTGAGTAAACATCTTTTTCATTGGAAAACCATTGAATTTTAAAACACAAGAATCTTTTAAAACATTTTCGAGTGTTAGACAAATCCAATACGAGTTACTTTCATTTCGAACTGCTAAATATTCATTTTTATTGAAAATTAACACGTTTTAGATATATTATCAAATTTATCAATACAAAATTCTTAGTTTAAACTAGTAAATTGAACGAAACTGAAATAATTCAGTGTTTAGTGTAGGATAAATAGAATATTATGTATAGTTTATTTAAACTAATTAAACATTTCTTTTAAGGAAAAAATAGGCATAATTTACAAAAGTTTTAATTTATTATATTTATTTAAATACTTTTTTATGCAATAAATAATCGAAAATATTGATAATAAGTGGCATTTACTTTTAGTGTTAATAGTTATTTTGTGTTATAATCCATGGAACTTCAGTAACACGTATCTTATAATAAAAAATTTATATAGTATAACTTCTCATACTTTATATACAAGTGGAAATACGATAAATTCTAGTAGAAACAGTAGAAGTTCTATAAAAACTCTTATAATTTTTAATTTAAACGTGAATTTAAGTCCAATTTAAAAAAATAAGTTTTTTTAAAAGATATGGTTGTAACACGTTGTTCAAACGAATTTCAGAAAAATTAAAAAAAGTTATCCAAGAGATTAAAATTTGATTCGCTATCAGCTACGGATTCAACTCTATTAACATCACCATTTAAAAATACATTAGATGAACAATAAGTGACTTAGTTAGTTTTGCGTTTTAAAGCACTTATAGAAACTGATGAAGTTTTTATTTTGAGTCAGTTTACATTTTTTGATAGCTCTATGTATATACGTATCTTTACAGAACTTTAGTTTTTAAATAGCCAAAAGTTTAAAAATAAAACTTCCTCTTAGCTAATTTGTTAGTTATAACTTAAGAGCGGAGTTAATAATTAATTCGTAATGAACCGGTAATAAACGTAAACTATGTATCATGTTCTTAGATATTCTTTTTAAGAATAGAAACATTAAGTTAATGATATCAAGCACAGAAAACTCAGTTAATAAATTGCCCGTAAAGTGTAAATGCGATTTTTAATGATAAAAGTATACTAGTCTATTTTATAAAATGTATACTAAGCTCAAGTAACGACATTTAGTATGAAAATAGTAATACAAGTTTCGGTTGCTGTTTTTTAAAACGTTTTGTAACTATTAAGTAAACGGTTTATTTTAATACAATCAACTCAAAAGTTTGTTTTCTAAACTTATCTTGCATATAATGTAATAAAAAACACTATTAAACTAAAAACAAGTAAATATCTCGTTAATGAACTTAGTTAAAACAAAAAGCATCGCTTTAACACATCTATCAAAGTCGTTAAAATCAGATATACTCATTCAATATGATTAATGTATTAATGATTTTTAATTATTAACACCGAGCCTTTTAAACTTGACTTTTTAAAGTACAATTTAAAACAAAAACAATAAGGTTCTAATACCTGACTTTGTTAAGTTATTTTTTTTATTATATGGTAGCGTTTCAGCTAAACCATTTCAACATTTTGTGTTCTATAATATATCATACTGTTTTAACCATCTATTTATTTACTTTGATATATGTTTCTTTTTTACATCAATAAGCTGCAGATATTACTCAAATTGTATTTCTATTTTACCCATTTTTTCAGTATTTTTACCTTTTTTGTCAAATAAAAACATTAATCACTTTTTTAAGGCGAGTAGCGGCGGATGCCAATGAAAACATAACATTATTTTTGCCAATCCCACAGTGAACACGCAGAAAAATTTAGCTGCCAAACAACTTATCAAATCACACGATTTCAAACAAAACATTAAAAATAAAACTTATTTTTAATTTTCGTACTCAATTTTTTATTTTTTCAAAATACAATAAAGTGTAAACAATTTACTTTCACAGACTCTTTGATAATAAAAATCCCTTTAAAAGTATTAGATATCGTTTAGGATCCCTTAAATAGAATAAGATCTTTTAAAATCCATTTATTAGAAAAAAAAGTGGCAAAATCACTTAATTAGAATAAGAAAATTATAAAATCCCTTTATTAAAGTAAAGATAAAAATCCCTTTATTAGAATAAGAGTGCGGACGGACAGACAGACGGACAGACAGACGGACAAAGTCAAATCCAAATATCTGTCTAAAAAGTCAGATAAAAAAATATTCTTGAATAATCATATCCAATGTCGGCAAGCATGATGAACATTAAAACAATTGTCGTTATGTATAATGAATTGACTGCAGAGTCAATTGAGCTACAAAAAACCATAATATAATATCATTAAAAAGTGAACTATTGAAAGTGAAGGGTCAGTATATAAGTTTATATGCGGATAGATATGTGAAAACATGAAATTGTAAGACTTCAAAAAATATGAATCTGTAAAAAAAACATTTTTTCGTTAGTTTTTGAAAAATTCAGAAATTGATCTTAAACAACTCCAAAGCGAAATGAATTATTTCGGGTTTTATTACGAGGATAAAGTTTGCAAACGAAAATAGCTTCCGTCAAAAAATCAGATAAAATTTTTAGCTTACAACTTAAATAATTCAAATTAAAGTAATTATTATTAACGATTCTAAGAGTTAAAAAACAAACTAACGATTTTATTAATTTCTAACCAATTCAATTTTTTTTAATTTTGTTAAAAATGTCGATAAAATCCTAAATATTTTCGATGATTACCGATAAATTTTATGTGGGGTCTTATTTTCATGTATTAAACTGGAAAAATATTTCTTTAAACGTTTTAAGAAAAATATTAAGGCACAAAGATCAAAATATTACGGTTTTAATACGTTGAGTTTTTGAAGTACCAAATTTTTGAAAATTTTTGGAGTTAATTCAATAATAAGTTCTATTGATTATTCCAAAGGTTTGATAAACTTCTTTCTTAACATTAAAAACAATTTTTTCACCATTTTTTCAAACGATTTTCGAAACCCTAGTTATTAGCTTTTAAACTTTTTTCTAGACTCTTTATAGGAACTCCTGTTGAGTTATTATTCAAAACTCCTTATAGCATACTAACACTGTTTATCTTACAATATTTAAGTTATTAATGAAGAATTTTTGTTGACAAAGATTACTGATTATTATTCAAAAAGTATGCTTAAACTCTTAAAATTAATTAAAAAAACAGATCTATTAGGGTTTATATAACTAATAATCGAAATCATTATCAATGTTCTCAATTGCGATGTAATCTTAATGATATATTTGTTAAAACAAAACCAATACTATTGACTCAAAACTTTAATTTATTTCAATATGTATGTGTATTGTGCGTGATTGAAGGTGTAATTATTATTATTATTGCATCAATTATAAATAAATATGTATTTTTTTGCATTTAATCGAATTTAAGTTGATAAAACTATCACTGTTTTAAGGATTCTTTACCATATATTAGTGATCCTAAGAATAAAACAAAAGAATTTTAAAGTTAGCCAATTTATTTGTTGACCAGTATGTTAAATATATTCACAAATTGTATTTCGTTTCTATTTTGTATTTAATTTAACAATCAGAAATATTAAATGCATTTTTTATGTTTCTTTTTAGTATCAATTAAAACAACTTATGACATAAATATTTTATATAGGAGAGAATATTACTTATACATTATATCATTCAAACATTATGCGCATAATATTTGCTCAGCAAATTCAATTTATTCAAGAATAATGTTTATTAAAGTATGTTATCGAAAAAACAAAATTTCTGAAAAAAGAACAGCAAAAAATTAACATAATATTCATAAAAGTAAACATAAAAGAAACATGTTTAGGTGTAATTTGATTGGAAATAAGCAAAATATTGTATAAATAATAAGTAAGAATGTTTTTATGTATCATCACGTGTGCGTATAACGCTATGTGCGCTTATTGTTTATAATAGTTTGAAGGTTGCTTTGAACGGAAAATGTTATAGCGTTTGTTATCTTCAGTTTATCAATAAAAAGTTAAATCTGCATTATTCTAGTTCCTTACATTACTCATTCCATTTCAATAGTTATTTTAAGATATTCATAGCCATAACTTTGATAAAATAGTTTTAACTTAAGTAACTTTTTTTGTGTTACATATACTTCTTGTGCATATTTGCATAATCATAATATTGTTATGAAGTATTATGCGAAAACGGCAAAAAAAACTTTGTTAAGCATAACATACTTATTTATTATTTTGGCGATAAGTTTGAATGCTTTTGGGATCGTTGTGCAATATATAATGAATTGGTGCCTTAGATAACTAGCAAATCAGAACAATCGCCTATAAATAGACTTGACGAAGAATATCCTAGATGTACACACAATAAAACAGATGAAGTCGCGAAAAGCATTCGAGTGCCTATGAATAAAAAATTTATAAACTTCGAGCCAAAGTCGTATTGTTTTACATAGCTTCGTGTAAAATACAGGATATTCTCTATTTTCAAGTCTCTTTGAATGATGCCTAAACTATGCATACGCTCCGTTGCTAAACTTAATTGGTTTGTGATACGATTCAAATGTTGTTGTTTTTGTATGGGCAGTGTTAAGTCTTTTAATGAACCACAAGCACAGTATTCGCTATCAATTGATAAAATATAATTATAATCATTTCATCTTAATTTAAATTTATATAAATTTAGTGAATAAAATGTGGAATTATTATTAAATGAATTGCGCACGAGTTTAGTTTAAATATTTATCAAAAAAAGAAGCGATCGAAACCTTAACTGTAAACATATATTACGATTAATAACACCAAAAGTGATAAAATGCATGATATGGTTGTTAGCCTGCAATCGCGACAATACATTGATCTCGTTTTCGATGTCTTTGACTACATCACCATCAAAAGCGATCAGTCGTTCAAGCGCTAATTCTTGCAATGTGTTGACATCGCCACACGAGACACAAAACCGAAACCGCCTGCACATTAAAAATAATAAATATTAAAATTTTGTTATAATTATCCACTAAAGTTTTTCTTTTCAAATGAATAAGCAGATCTACTTGCGAAAATATCAGTAACAAAGCTGTTAAAAATCGGATTTTACTACTAATTAACTGTGAAAACAAGCAAAGTCCTTATTCGACTTGAAATCATCAAAACTCTATTAATACCTTTTTCTGTTCCGTTAAAGGTAGATCAACTAATCTGCGAAATTGGATCTCTTTACCTCCATTCTCGAAACTTGATTGCGCTTTAGACCATTAGCCATTTACAAAGGTCACTATATCTGTTGCATTTTTAATAACCCACTCGATCCGTTTTTGCGGTCTGTTGTAAAAAAAATTCACTTGGTATTTTTGCCTGGATGGCAAGTTTTCCAATGAGTTACGTGACCAGAATAAAAGTTAACGTTAAAATTCGGATTTTGTTTTTGTGGTCATTAAAAATTTTGAGTCTTACAAAGTCATTAGAATAAAACTTGTAAATGAAGATAAGGCTTAAAATTTCTAAAGCCAATTTCCTGAAAGGCAATAAGTATGGTAATTATTTCACTTAAAGTCAACGAACAAGTTCTAGTGGGTTTCCTTTTAGAGATGGTTAACAGTTGGTTTTAAATATAGGAAATGAATTTTATAACAAATTCATCAACAGCATAAAATATTTAGACTAGTTTTGATATATTCATATTTGGCTCCTTTGGTAATTTGGTTATTATTTTAATATCCAAATTTAAAACACAAAAGGAAAAAACGGGACCTGTAGCAATCATCAATAATAAAATGATAAGAGGTTTAGCCCACCAGAATGGGGTAGAATCGCCACTCTCAATACAATGTGCAGCAGTAGCCTTTAGCATCCCATCTAGTAAGAGAAAAACAGCCATTTGTTTTTTAAGATAGCATAAGAGTCATATTGGCCGAAAACCACTCAAAAAGCGTATCGAATAGGATCGGCAATTCGTTAGATATCTTCTGGAAATAAAATAAGCAGAACGATAGTAATTTAATCACAGTTAGCAAAATATCACCAAATTGAGTCGTTATATAATCATAGTAGACGATTGGGCTTTTACTTTCAGCTATTTGTGAGTCTTCTAAATTAGAAGTAGTAGTTTTCATTTAGTTAGTAGTATGTTTTAATTATACAATCTGAGCTATCATACTTGTATTAGTTTGTAAGCTTAACAAAATGATGGGTATCTCTTTAATCATTTGTTGCGTTTCCTATTTATGTGTCAGATATAAATTCTCTCCTTGTGGGAAAGTAATAAGGAACATAAACAAAATAAATTCCTTAGAAACTAATCTTGATGCTTATGAACTAGAAACAACAGAAATAGATCACGTAATAAGGAATAATAGATACATTGCAGAATTACCAGCATCATTGCATAAAACAAAAACAGCTATTTTAGATAAATTTATCCCTATTAGATCGACCGTTAGGAGAAAATTATTTAAAAGAGTTCTCTAATGGAAAAATCGATTGGATGGATGATATAACCTGTAAGCTTAGATGTACTTACAAGCAAGGTCAGGTTTGAATTATACCCAAACTGACCTTTACTTTTTTAAAACAGCTTTTTCTTGAGTCCTAGTATCGTCTTCTTGAATTCTAGTTAAATCTTGTTGAGCTCTAGTAAAGGCTTCTTGAATTCTAGTAAAAACTTCTTGAGCTCTATCAAAAGATTCTTCACTTATAGCAAATAATTCTACAGCTATGGTAATATCAGCTTTTTGAGATTTAGTAATACGTTTTTGACCTCGCATAAGAATAAGAATGAATACATTAAGCGATAACAAACTCAATCCTAAACTTTTGTCTTTTAAGATCAACAGTTTGACAATCAAATTGATTATCGATGATAACATTACCATTATTATTATGCGAGTCACTTGATTTTAAATTCCGGTTTTGAAAATTTAATAGAAATTTCATAGATTGAAACTTGTTAATATTAAGTGTAATGATAATGATAACGATATGATAAATGTGTTTATATAATATTGTTTCCTTGTAAACAGTAAAACACTGGTGACAATTTCACCATACTAGCAAATCCACATGAATGTATTCTTACCCTCGTGATTAGACATCTCTGATAATTTATCTATAAATATAATATAACATTTAAAATATAAATATTATATATTATAATCAAAATTATATACGAATATATTAAATGTTCTATATTACACTCAATCTATTATAAAAAGTATTCCTAAATATATCGTTTATTTTGTTATTCTTTTTGCAAACAGATATTGCTTTAAAACACAACACACTTATATTATAGTACTCGTAGTATTACAGTATCACTTTTAGGCGTAATACTGTTCTAATACTAAATTATATTTAGCAGCAGGTTTGAACGCTACACTTAAGAGCACGTACACATTTTAATTATTATTGAATTGTTCAAAACTATTTGCTAACGCTGTAAGTTCAAACCCCTTATGTCAAAATTTTTCGCATGTTTTGCAAAAACTGATTTACAATTAGTTACGACTATAAGTCATTTCTAATATCTAAATAAATTAATATAGGTTCTAATAAAAAACATACGTATGTCTTTTTATCCATAAAGCGCATTCTATTTATAGCTTTATAAACATTTACGCATTAAGTTTTCGTGCTTCAACTTCAACAATAACTTCGTTATTTTTTATAAATCTATTAATAATGAGTTTTAAATACTGTGATCAGATAACATAAACGTCAGTTACATGATGATTACTGACAAAAAAATTAGTTAATACGAAAAATTTCTGTCTGAAAACGCATAAAGATATAACTAATGCAACGTCGCCGATCAACTCAATGATCTTTCCAAAAAGAACAGCACTTATAACCCAAATAAATGCTTAAATGTTTGGCATATAAAAAGAGTTCAGTTTTCAAATGCCACATGTTTTACCAATAATGCAGCAGTATTTAACTTCATTACTATTGTTGTTTTAGTATATGGTACAAACAATAATAACTTAATGCTGTTTATAGCAACACTGCACTGTGTATGACTAAACTATGCATACAATTACACAATAACCGTTTGTACAATTTTACTTATGAAATTAGAGTTTTTCAAAACTAAAAGCCGCGTTACCAATTTTTGATTCCCATCCAACAAAAATAGTGAACTTTCTATTTTTAAAATAGCACTGGCGTTCACTAACGGAGTTACAGATATTATTGTACCGTCATTATTAAGTAGAAATAAATTAGATGTTTTGTAAACTAAGATACAAAGGTTTAGTTCTTGCATCAATTAAAATTTTGTTGAAAGTTTGTAAATATTCAAAACATTAAACGTTAAAATCATTGAAGTAATCTTGATTTAAAAGTTTATTCACATTTTTTAATCTACCATTTGATAGAAAATTTTCAAAATTAATCCAAGAGTAATCAGTATTAGTAATTTCATCATGAAATTTATTAAAAAAATTACAAAACAAATTTTTTGGTTTAAAATTTTTAGCTATAGTTATAAACATTTAACCGGCTGCTTATATAATTTTCTTTAAGTTTTTGCATTTGATCAGTCAACAATTGACTTTGGGCTAGGAATGTTTCATTGCCTTTAATTGTTTTGTTCATTTCAACTATTAGTAAATCAAAGTCTTGTCTTCTAAAAGTTGTTCTTTAGTGTTATTTAATTTGTCTAATTATAACATTTTCATTTTTTATAGTTAACCTGAGTTTTTATATCTTCTGAACATTCACGTATTTTTTCTTCTAAGTTCCGCAACCTCCGAAAAATCACATTTTTCTTAATATCTTAAATCTAATAAATATATTTTATTGTTAATTTGGCTCGCAGTCTTCAAAAATAGTGCAAAAAGTCATTGAAAAGTTGCAAAATTATTAACTAGAAAGCAAGAATTTTATCTTAGATAATCAAATTTAACCAAGATCTTAGCGGTTTATTGAGTTCTAATAGCGCTATTATAGGCATTTTTTAGCTCACTTAGTAAAAGACAGCTCATGGATGTTACAATAAACCTATTTGTCGTTCTGTAGACCTTTTTAGATTTCAAGTCATGAAAAATGAACAAAATTGGGTGAAAATTGGGTGAAAATTGGGTTAAATTTGAGTCAAAACTAGTGAAAAAAATTTGCTTATCTAGTGGCAAAACGGCTTAATTTTAGTGAAATATCACTAAAAATGTGGCTAATTTGTAAACAAAGACAAAAATATTGTCTAAAATTGTTAATTTCGTGGCAAATAACAGAAAATTTTGGCTTCTCGCGTCTTAGTAACTAAACTGAAATACTTTATGACTCGCTTCTAATTATATCTATTAGCGTTGTTTTAACAAAAAGTACATGAAAAACTATTCGATGAAGTTGAGATAAATATAAATAAAAACGTCGCTTATTATTCAATAAAAATTGCTTTTTGTCTCTTTTCTCTACCCTTTCCCTCTTCACTTATCTAACAAACTTAATGGTTAGTTTTACTCGAAACTTCCATGAAATAACATCACATTTTAAATAATTTCATGAAGCGTTAAAAATTTAGTTTCTTTTAAAGTGTTTGTTCCTTAAATCTTTAATAATACTTTATTAATATGGCTTATGTGCTTGAATCATCGTATTAAAAATATCCACAAAACAAGAATGAACATTAGTAATGCGCTCACTGTGACTTTAATTCGATTGTTGGCTTACATTATTGATTGCTATTTTTTAACATACAAAACTTTTAATTATTATTGTTTCGCTAAATATTTTTATATGCTTTAAAACATTGTTATAAATAGTACTTAAGTGAGTGTTAAGGATATTCATTCTTAGTTTAGCTGTCGACGAGGTAACATCAAAAGTGTGTTATAGATATAATTAGGAGCGTGTCATAACGTGTTTTAGTATAATTAGAGAGACGCGTGACACCAAAATATACTCATAATTGCATCGATATATCCATTTTTGAAGTGATTTTGTGTCAGTTTTGACATATTTTGACCCATTTTTAGTCATTTTTTACACAATTTAAGCCCTTTTTTGCCCATTTTAAAGCCAATTTTTCCCCATTTTTAGTCATATTGGACCTTTAAGCCCTCTTTTGCCCTTATTTAAGCCATTTTTGACAACTTTTGACTCAGTTTTGGCTCAATTTTGACCCAATTTTGTGCATTTTTGCCTAATATTTGTGATCTAAAAAAGTCTACAGACAGACAGACAGAGTCACGGACATTGCAAATCCAATAGCTGACTTTTACAAAGTGAGCTAAAAATGTTTACCACAATATCGAATGACATTTTACTTAACATTTTTTGTATAATGTGATATATTTCATTATCATTGTAATTTCCATTTAGCAAATAATTATAAAAATACAAGTTTTACTAAAATAAATGATATTAAATTGTAAAACTCGTTAAAATTGTTAATTTTAAAAGTTAAAGCTTCTCTACTTAGGCTCCAGGCTCTCGTAACAGAATTTGAGCCTCGAACCTCAGGTTTAGGCTCTAAAAAGTAAGAACCTGAGTCCCGGCACCGAGCCTGAGGTTCAGTCTCCAAAGGCTCTCAGGCACTAAACCATCAATACATAACGTACTTACGAGTGAATAGTCCCAAGCGTGTTAAGCCGAATTTTTTGAGACAGTTTTTATCTTATAGAGGCCATCGAATAAAATATTTTACAAAAAAAATTCGGCAAACCGTGAAACGTTAGAAATTGTTATCAGATTTTACCAATAAATTTTCGGATTTTCAAGAAAATTTTTCCAAATTTTTATAAAAAAATTAAATTAGTTAGAAATTAATAAAATCGTTAATATAAAATAAATTTTTTGAATTAGTTAAGTTATTTAAAATTAGAATAAGTTTCGATATGTTTTTGAATGGTTTTAACATTTAATAAACGATTTTCAATGCCCTATTTATTACACGAAATTAATGTTGGGTTTGAACATAATGCTCATGATTCAAAAGTCATGAACATTGACAATAAAAATGAAATTTACGATTGCATTGAATTTTAACCTATCATTTGCTGTACACCATAGTTAAACTAAGTGGCGCTTTTTCAGTGTTGACCCATCATAGAATTTTGGAAAAGTTGACCGCTCCCCTGAAAATTCGAAATTTTTAAGTAAAAATATTAAAATTAATAAGTTTCTATGAAACAAAAAAATTTAAAGATAAGATTAGTTTTTTAAGTGATCTAATTTTGATTGTGGAAGACTTTTAATAAATTAATTAATTTTTTTTAAGAGATTTTGTTGATGATTTACCAACTAATGATTCCGACCTAGAGTTTAACTTGAAATAATTATTTTAGTCCTATAACTTTGAACTTTATTGACAAAGAGGAAAATTTTTGAATTAAAAGTTAATTAAACTCACATAATTAAATATTATATGTACGAGACATTCGAAATTGAGTATATACTGAGATCAATGTTTTGTTCCGGAAAGTCGTAAATTTTGCTGATATCTCCTTAAAATTATTAATCTGATTTTTTTGTAACTCACAAACGCTTGAATTGTGTTTTAAAACAATTTTAACATTGGAAGCATTTGATATAAAAGACCAATGCATTACAAGTTTTGGTTCATTCGTTTTGTTAGTTTCGAAGTGTCAAGAACTAAACTCTGTTCAGTTTCATTTTTGGATAATCAACTAAAAACTATCATTAATATGTAAGTATATATATATAATTATTATTCTTATATCTAAATTAAAATAAAATATTAACAAATATTTAATCTACTATTTTCCGTCTCTGTATTAGGTGTGGATACGATACATCTCTGTTTGTTACCATCATTGAGGACCACCAGTGCTCGATTTGTATGGAGATTATGTCTCCGTTGTTACTTCAATGTGGACTTCGTTTAGAATGGATTGCATTAAACCAGTCATCGCATTGGGAAGTGATGAGAAGCCTGCCGCTTGCCCTCTTTAACGATCAGAAATCGAAAAAGTTGTACTTAACATAAAACTGGAAAATGAGATCGGTCTCAGCGCTGTTCATTGTCCAAACGAATCTTTTGTTTGCACCGAAAACATCAAAATATATCAAATGGGTCAGCACGCAGGACAATGTCAATATTAAACGGTAGTATGTGAGCGTGTGTGCTGCTATCAAGACATTGAATATGAGATGCATAGACACTTTTCTCTCGACTGCATCGACTACTATCGTGGATAGTTGGAAGCGAACGCAGATGAGAGGCTGATGACCTAACAAACGCCAACGAAGTTTTGGTTCACCGGTATTATGTTGAACAAATCGCAAGAAAAACAGCTGACAAAAATTGTGATTTCCTACGCGATCAACGCGACAGAGCAATTCACTTTATCGTTGAATTGAAAACTACGGTGGAAGATCTAAAGGGAGTGGTCGACAGAGTTCAAGCGCGCTTCGGTTCCGTTGAAAATCTCTACAGTCGTCGCTATAATATCTTCGACGATGACGAGACATCTGAAACAGAGCACAAAATACAGCCCTACAGCTATTCGCATCACTTCAAGCGGTAGTGACAGCACAGCAATCACCGATGACTCCAGAGCAGCAGGTGATTCCACAACACGGCGTTCCACGAGCTATAAGAGCGAGAGGACGTTCAAGGGCTGCTTTCCAGCAACCCCTTTTGGCTATGGTCGAGCACGCGGACGCAGATTTAGTAGGAAAGAGCTAACTCAGTCGGTATAAATCATCACAATCCCTGAGCAAGTAGCGGTAGAACAGCCATCAACTCCACTACGTACGTACAGAATAATTTTAAACGAAGGTACGGAAATAAGAAAGCCATAGCGAAAAGCAGAAAGATGATGAGGACATTGAGGAAATAGATTAAAACAATTTTAAACATTTTACTTATTAATATTATTAACCAATCATATATGTACCAACATTAAAAATACTTTTGAATAAATATACAGTAAAATTTCGGTGTTGGGAGTAGTATAGGCTGTCAATACTAACTATAGTCCAGGCTTACACTTTTAAATAGAAAAATTTCTAAAATAATTTCATGTGGAGTAAGTTGTGAATGATGACATGGAAGTTGATCATGTTGGTTCTGATGGTGATGTAGATGTTGATGTTGGTGTTGATAATAAAGACGTTGTTGGGTTTGGTGCAAAGGTTGTTGATGTTGATGATGATAATGACATTGTGTTTATTGCTTTGAGCTTTCAATGTTGTCTTGAGAAAGTTCTTCTGAAGACATTAATCATGATTTTATTGCAAAAAACAATCCATTTTGTTCACCTCTAAGAGTACGATGTGCGAAAAATAAGATATATTTTTTAAACTTTTTGAATCCTTGTCCTTTAATAAATGGTATAAAGTTAAACAGCTTTATTTCAAAGTTTACAACAGTTGGTAAGCAATAAATATAACTTTAATCTCTCAAAAGGACAAGAATTCGAATTTATCGATAAATTGGCTTTGGATATAAGCAATCAAGATAGAACAATCATTGGAGGAAGTAAATAAAACATTTCAATTTTATTGATTAATCCATAGTTTTATTTGTTACACGCTTAAACCTACAGTTCATAATTAAGAAGCAGTTTTATATGTGCATAAAACAAAATTAAATCCAAAAGTAGTTGCTGCTCATAACATAGCATTAAAAATTAGTCCAGCAAAGTATCCAATAAATAGAAAAGAAGTCATAAGTTTTAACGTGTTTCAAGGAGCTTTAGACTAGTATATTGACAATGTGTATAACATTGTTTTGTTCTTGATGGCTTTGCTCTTTAATCGATCCCAAGTGATGGTCCGGATCAATGGTGCGATCTCACGAACAAGCCAACGCATTGCCTCACCAGTGAGTTGTCTACACACAGCCTTGATTCGTTTCTTATCTATTCAATCTTCAGTTGTGATTTCGAAAATTGTGAGCCAATCTCTGATTCGGTCCAATCCATCACTTCAAAAGAAATTTTCGCAAAGTTTGGCCGTTGTGTAATGAGTGAGTGATATTGTGGTCTGAGTTTGACTTTGAGATTGTGTTTGAGTTTGAGTAGGATGTCCGAAATCAAAGCGGAGCATTGCTTATGATTGTTTTCCGTCAACACGTATTACCGTTGGTTTCGTTCGGACTGCTGGTGGAGTGCTTGTTGCTGATACTGAAGGACTCCGTTGATTCAGTTGAGTATTTCGTGTCTGAGTGATTGATGCAATTCCGGATCCATTTTCGATTGCTTGTAAAGGATCAACAGGAACAAGAATCCAGATTTCGAAAAATACAACTACGGGTAATACTATTATATCGATTAACTTCAATAATTCAGCATATACAGAGCTAATACAGAATCCAACTCCGAATTCAATTACCACTATTAATACTACTGGTTTCGTTGGAACTGATTCTACGGGTCAATTAATTGGATACGTTACAAATGGAAAATGGTGCCAAAACTTCTTCGACAATTACGATGAACTTTCGGAAGAAGAATTGAAAGAAATTTATTCATTCATGGAAACAAACGCAACAAATACAATTACTTCGGAAGACAGGTTTAATACTGATGAAGACCATTTTAGTTCAATTGGTAGTCCATCAACTTAGATTTCGTTGACAGTTCTCAACACATTCTTAAAACTAAAACTTCTGGTTACTGGTTCGTTCAATACTTTCGTCTTTATCAACAAGAATTCTAAGACTTCGCGATTAATTCAATCATAAACCTTCGCTTTATTGGATGGTGATTTTCGTTCAAAAATTTCTTTGGACTGGACAATCAATGCAAAGAAGTTTAGTTCAGGTTTCACGAATTTGTTTCCATTTGTTACTTCCAATTCCGAAGTTTTCCTCAACTAAATCGAATGTCTCAGTTCAATTATGCAATACAAAGGCTTCAATACTTGATAATACAAGTGGCAACCAGTTACTTATCCAGAAACGATTGTCACAATTCGGAAATCCAATTGTTAACATGAAAGCAGATTACAAGAATTGGCGTTTATTAACAAACAACAATCATTGCACTTTTTATGGTAATCGCTTACTTATTCAACATCCACTTCAAAACTTATACTATTTACAGAAGTATCAAAGAGAAATATTACACATCAAATCAGTTGTCTCGTGTTCCGACTTTGATGCTGCGGTGGAATAAGTTGTGTATACAAGTACTTCTAATACTAACGATTCTACTTCAAATGCAAGTTCATGTACACGCGTTTATGTAATTATTTTGGTTGTTGGGTTCCCGGTTTCCGTACGCGATTTTAAATTTCATACCAACTACTACGTTCAAACTTTTCGAGAATTTGTTAAAATTCAAGCAATTTCTTCAGCATTATTGATTCAATGTTAAGTCCAGTAGCATATAAGCGTACAAATATAGCAAATACCTTACTCCTCGATCGATTCGGTTTTTACAATTCAATAATTACATTGAGCGGTATAGGGTATGCGTTAACGCATCACCTATACTGGAGATTACTCTACTGCCGATTCAAATACATTACTGTTTACTGGCAAAGTTCATACTTTGGTTTTTGCCAAATGCTTTTTAAAATAGAATGGTATCCAACTGGAATCGGTATGGACTTTGAAATAAAGACCTCTATGGCGATATGATATTTTTTATAATCATATCTGCGGTGGAGGAAATGTAGTATATGTTAACTCCCGCCGCATCAATAGTCATTATTACTTTATTACATTTTTCTAGAGATTTCAAATTAGTCATAATTACTTACTTTATACTTTCAATAATTGGTTAATTAGTCATAATGCCTATAACTAATATATTCTTTGCTTTATATTTTCAATATAAATTATTTGTTGATGTTTAATAGTATTTTTTCTGCTTTCGAAGTATTTACTTCAATTATATTATCGCGTGCCTATACTGTCCTTATTACTACTACTTGTTGGTAAGCCTACAACGTTCGACTCTCACTAGTCAAATACACTAGTGATAAAAGTTAAAAATTATTTTTGTGAGAAACATAAGATAAATAATAAGCCAGAAACATAAGGTTAGCGCATAAGCTTTCTCATTCACAATCACACGCATAAACCATTTTTGGAGTTAAATAACTAGAATAAACTACTGACCTAAGATTAATCAATTAGCATAACTGGTCATAAAGTTATTCATACTGTAAGCGATATGACAATCAACGTGTATTCGGCATTTAGATTTAGACTCTACGTTTGAATTATGTATTATATGAAAATAATTAACAATTGATTGAATCGTATATAAAATGCACGTAATAATAATAAATTTAATTTAAAATTACTTTAATCAACTTCTCAGAATAGAACATATTAACATATTAAAACATCTTAAAAATAAATATTACAATTAATCACAAAACTTAAACATTTAATTAAATTTTAAATCAATATTTTGCTAAACTTTTTTGGCTCTCTTTCTCGTAGAGAAGTTGATAGCATGAATTAGTCTAGTAAATAGTAACCCGAAATATTGAGCTCAGTCATATGTCCGACAAATTAGTCAGTCTAGGGTCAGGTCATTTGTAGAACATTGCTCGATTATCTAAACCTTGAAAAATAATTAGGAAAGAAAATATAGGACAGGGATTAAGTGTTTTAACGGCATTTCGGTTAGAGATCGGTACGAGATTGCGAAATAAAAATGCCGGGACAGGACATGATTGAACAAATATGTATGAAAAATTCCAGTTACGTTATGGATGGGTTGTTGTGTGTAACGCACCCAAACATTTTATCACTAATTCTAAATTAATACTATATTATATTCAAAAGGAAGCTGAAATTAAAAATTATATTAAATGTGTTAATTCAATTAAACTATTTACAAATAACGCTCACATTTGCTGCACAACGTTATTGTATTATTGATTTAAGACTGCGCTTTAAGTTTTTACGATTTGAGAATAATTTGCGATTAACTAATGAAACCAGTCATATAATATTGTTTGTTTATTTTATTCATTGTAATATAATGTTTATTGAATACAATTGCACGCAAATAAATAGAAACACAAAATGAAAAAATTAAGTCACATTAGCAGATATTAAAATTAATTGGCAAACCACACACACTTATTCATGTTTATTGTGGGTTTACCGGTATTTTTTACTGAAATATCTAGTTATATTGTTTAACAATAGATAGGAAATTATAATTATTATTTCACGCTATAACTGAGATCATATTGAAAACCTAAAAACAGTAAGTAAATCAAAAGTAAATTGGAGTTTAATATAAACACTTTAAAATAAAGACAATAAATGGCCAAAAATTGTTTTATGGTCGCGGATGATAACCGAATACTTTATTACAAAAGCATTCTTTCATTATATTGATTTTCCGATTACTATTTGCGATATAATTTTTAATTTTGTTTCATCATAAAAAATCAAATCAGTAATGATACCGATATGTCGAATGGACGCGCAATTATCGATAAAACGAATAATATCTTCTGTAATGAAGACATTTCTTTCTGAATATTTTTCTTGATTGTCATAAAAAAGGAAAACAAAAATGAAATTACTAAGTTTGGGTAATTTCGCCAATTCATTCAAAATATCGTTTATCTTTTGATTATCGCTTAAATCGTAAAACTCGATTTTAATTGTGGTTAAATAGAGTGAATATCTTTGAAACAGCTTTCCATAACATCCGGTACTCTCAATTTTAAATGCTTTAATTGAACGCATTTTTTCATTAATTCAATATTTTCGTTGAATTCATAATACGAAGTAATAATTAACTTTTCGGGTGATTGAAAGCCATTATTAAATATTTGAAAAAATGGCGAATAATAATGAATGATAGACAAAACTCGCAATTTTTTACATTTAATTCCAACCATTTTTAATATTTCAATGAATTCATATTCAATCTTTTTATTATGAAACATACAGCAAAGATATTCCAGTTTTTCAAAACTTGCCAAATGTTTCATAACATTGAAATCATATTCATCTCCAATACAAACAGTTATTGACTTTAATTGCTGTTTAAATTGATCCGTAAATCCAATAAACATTTCATTACAAATACTATTAACTCTTATTGTTTCAATAGATTTTAATAAATGTTTATTTTCAATGATTTGTTGATTGAACAAAACATCAATGTTTACATCAGTTGATAATGATTTCAGTTTTGGTGTGAATGCAATTAATGTATGGATTAATGAATAATCAGTTTTATTTCCATAATAATAAGAAAGCGATTCCAGATTTCGAAGAGTTTTTTGACAGAAATTTGTCCAACAATTGGGAGTTACTTCAAGTTTATACGAATCAAAACTTAAATGATTTAAATATTTGCAATTATTGCTAATTATATTAATTGTTCCGTCCGTTAACTTTATATCACAAGTGTTTATAAGTATTTTATTAATATTTGTACACTTTTTCGTCACATAATCCAATAATTTATTGTTTATATTCGTATACTTTCTCTCATTTTTGTTATAATTAATTAAATCGTCAACAACTGAATGGTTATAACGAAAACCCATTTCAACATAATATTTCAATTTCAAAGCAATAGTTGTTTGTTTATTAAATATTAAACGTTTGAATTGTTTTGAAACGCATTCATATTTAAAGCAATCAATTAATGGTAAATAACTTAATATTACTTCACACAAATCATCACCAAATCTGTCAAAACTGTCTCTATTTTCTATTATTAAACTCATTTTAAATTAATTATTATTAATTAATTGAAATAATTAATAGTTTATTGTCCAAAATGTTTACAATTATTCTTTAATTACAAAATAATTAATTAATTATGAATATAAATGTTAAGCAATGTATTGGCGCAAAATTGTTATTTTATTGAATATAAATGGCTAACACAACAAAACAAAACATAACATAGCATCACAACCGTTCAAACGGTAATCAAAAATATTAGGCGCCAAAATCTATTATATACGTATATATGTACATATAATATACAGTATATAAGGAGTGATATAATAAAATCGTGACTAAGGTTTTCAGTTTATTTTTTTTTAAAAACTGGTAAGACATAAAAACATATTACAGAAATTAAATAGAAATATATATATATATATATAATTATACAATTAAAACTAGCATACAATTGTTCAAATTCACTTGAATTCAGAACCTTAATCTCCAAATTTTTATATATTTGAATCAAGAGTTTTAATCATTGCTTAAAAACAGTCAGAGCAGAACGCTTTTAAATTTTTCTTTGATCCATAAAATTAATTGCATTTAATATTTTGCTTAAACAACCCGTTTTGTTAATTTTAATCTAATTTCTGTATAAACTTGTTAAATTTGTAAATTATTTGTTATTTTTAGGATTTTAAATCCTATTATTTTGCACTTTTATAAAATATTTTCTTTTAATTGCTTTATTATAGTTTTTTGCTTTTAATCTATGTAAAGGAGTTCCAAGTTATATTTTATAATTTATTTAAATTAATTTTTTTGAGCTTAAAACAATAAAAACATTCTGGATATGTTGGGTTAGGATTTTAATAAAACTACTCGAATTTATTTAGTGGTAAATTCAATAGTTGCATAAACAAATTATCGAAGTCGTGAATATGCGTAACCCATCTGGAAAATTCTAATTTTATACGCATATTATAAAGCAATTAATTTCATGAATCACACGAAAATTAAAAGATTTTTATCCACACTTTTCTTTGATTTAAATATAGGAAACTATGAGATTAATGTTAGGACTTAAATTTATTTAACAATGATATGCTAGTTTATATTATGTTGTGACCTTTGATGTCACAAATTAATGAGTGAATGAATGAATGAGACTGACTTTGAATGAAAAGATAATTTTATTG
>JAQIXJ010001091.1:0-23749 GCA_034700185.1 Phthiracarus laevigatus | reverse complement strand
TTTCTCATCGAAACTCGTAAATAATCATCGTTATCAACTGAAGTTAAAACACTATCAAAAATTGATTTAAAACATTTCTCTATTTCATCGATTACTGTTTTGAGTGAAACATTATTTTCGTTAACGTTGTAGCTTAACTTCACTGTCAAATTTTTTCCAAACGATCTAAACTTGGAACTTTTTGTTTGTATCTCTTTTACAATACTCCACTGAATTTCAAACGCACTCATTGTGAATCAAACATGAAATGAAAGCTTTGCTGATTTGCTTGTTAACAACTTATTATAAGTAGAAACCTCTTGCGCGCACGCTCAAAAATAATAGTTCCGAAAAAATCACATGTATTGGGGTTTTTTAAAATTTTTTATTTTTTTTTGTTTTTTAAAAATTTTTAGGTTATACAAAATTTTTTTGATTAAATATACATAGTTTAAAATTTTATAATGAATGATAGTTTATAAATTTTCAAATGTTTTATAGAAAAATTATTAAATTGATTATGATCATAGAAAAATTATTAGATTGATTATGATTATAGACTAAAGTAATAATTTTATTAAGTGATTAATACTTAAAATACTCCAGTGTCGACGGTTTCTTTTCCAGAGTTCGCTTTAATTATTTCTTCAACACCATCAAGAACGCTGCTAAGACTTTTTGATTCTGATAAACCGATGTCCCTGAATCTTGTTAATTCGTTAACGATTTCTTCTTTGTTATTTTTAAGCCAAGGATAGGTTACATGTAGTGTTTCGATTTTGTCATGTGGTTTTACATTTAGAAAGCTTGCAAGTCGATTGAATCGTAGAGTGAGGGCAGTATCAAAATGTTCGTTTTGTAAAATTAGGTCAATGTAATTTTTCTTAGAGAGAATAACTTTTAAATACTTTTCACACAAATTATCGTTTTTGCTATGATTCAACTCATTGATGCAAGCTTGACAGTCATTCTTGATAAACGTTGTTAAGGATCGGTTCAAATGTGCGAAGAATAGGTTTGTTGCAACTTTTTTCAAAGCGATGCCAGATAAGTCGTAATAATTGAGTGTAAATCCAAGTATATCTTTGTTTTGTAATAATATGTTGATTTCATCTGCTGATAGAGTTAATCCAAAATTTTTGTGTTCTCGACACTCAACACATATGGGGGTGCGGGGGTGGTGGGTGAAGCGGATGCGTATGGCATAGTGTCGAGGGGTATGGTTTTCTTAGATGATGGAACTCTCTTTAAGTATTTGTTTAAATATTTTTTAATGAGTTAATTTGTGGATACATAGATTAAATAAATATGTTATCGTATAATGAGTTTTCATTTCGATTATATAATAATAGTATTTCCTTAATCGAAATATTCTTTTAAGAATTTTTTATAAGAATAGAAATCCGGTGAATAAACATCGTATCGACGTGGACGTTTTGACGGATCTGTATGCACTCTTCCCCATTCACAAGCCAGAACTATATGCTCTTCTTCGCCGACTCTTTCTCCACGTGCAAATTCGTCGAACTTGACTGGTTTGTCGAAGATATCCATATCAAAACCGGATTCACACAGAAGATCACGTATTGGTTTGATAACTGGAATAGGACACTCGAAGACACCTTCACGCATTAAATCGATGATCAAACGTACTGGCGTATAGATTTCATGCTCGATTCTATGATTACCACGAATGTTATATAGATGAATGTAAGCACTTAGTACTGCAAACCAAACAGAATCAGTCATAAAAATTTCTTCTTCTAAATCTGGCGACGGAAAGAGACCAATGATTTGTAACAACAAGTTGAAAATGTTGAAACAGTTCAACAGATCTTGTTTTTTGGTGATGTCACGGAACGTTATCACTGGTAAAGAAGTAAGCTTTACGCACGCAAACCAGATCAAACACTCTTTCAGATGAAAAGCGTACTCATTTTTCACAATATTTTTTTCACAAAACTTGCACTTCACACAGTTGGGATAAAGTGACGATAGCATTTGGTAGTGAAGACGTGGCACTGCTCTGAATATTTTACCCATTTTTACAATAAAATTTTATGCGACTTTAGAGTTTAAGAGTTCAACACTGAATGAGCCAAACTGAAGCTCAACTGTAATAATGACACAATGGTGCATGTGTGAATAACATTTTAATACGTAGCGCATGCTTGAAAATCCGGACTGTTCCATTACTAAAATTTATACGCATGACTGTTAAATATTGCAACGAATTTTGCAGTTAAAGCAAACCATTGCATTTATGACTTCTGGTGAACTGTGAAGAGTCGCATTTCTAAACGTGAAAGCTTTTTATGTGATGGCAATAGGATGTGATTCTTATTGTAGTGTTTGTTACTCCAGTGTGCAAAGTGATAGTGTTGTTCAACATTTGCAACGTTGTTTGTTCACAACTAAAATCGATGAAAATAATTTTTCTTATTATTCGGTGTACTATTACTGGATGTTTATATTAAACTTTTTCGACGAATTCAACTCTGAAATTTCGAATAACTTCTCATCAACAATCGCATGGAATATTTATCTGTTTTTGTTCCACAAAAGCCAAAACACGTTGCACTTTTACACTGAAGCAAACGATTCAATAATACAGTGCTTCGACTTTTCACAACCACACCAAATAAATATTGTTCCTGGATTTTTACTCGAAGACTTTGAAGAAATAACCAACAACCACGTATGTGCTTTGTTCACCAGTCAGCAAAATCGTTCATTACATAAATAGTAAGATGAGTGGAAACGTTTTAATCGAAGAACTTAATCAACTAAATTATTCAAATAATTTGGTAAACATATTACTTGAGAAACATAGTGCGTCAGAATTAACTTTCGATGTTATTGATATGGAATACAATAAAATTAACTTAGCCATAGAAAAATCTCAACTCTTAAAGCTATCCAAATCATCCATATCATTTTTAAAATATTTTTCTGAGTCAGAATTATATTATTTAAAAAAGAAATGTTTAATATAACATCACACAATATTATTATAATTTCTATTTTTATATAATCGCTGTATAAAATCAATTAATATATACAATATTATGTGTAACAATATTACTTGAATAAAATAATTCATAAAAATTAAGACTCAACGGCTTTAATAGCATTTACTACTAGCTGTAATAACAGCTGCAAAAGGAAAAAAAAGTTGCGTTAAAATTTTGTATAGTGAAAAACTTTCGCACAAAAGGGAGGTGATACTCGATTGTGGGAAAAGTTTTCGACATTTATTTTAACAAAAAAAAATTCCCAAAATCTTAAAGAAGTTTTCACAGATACTAATTTGAAATTTGGCTAAAATGTAGTCAAGGATATACGCTTAATGATTACATAGATAAGATTTCTAAAAAGTTCAAGATGGAGAAATTATGTAAAGTGGGAGGACGCTTCGTCTTAACCCTTTTCTTAAGACGTCTAGAGTGTGGTAGAACGCCTTAAATCTTAAGTTTCAAATTAGAACTCATATTTGTTATTTAAATTTTTTTTGCAAGTATTCTATGCTTTTTCTATAATAAAGTTATTTGTAAAAAATTTGATTCAATTTTTGGATCAAATAAAGTAAATTTTTTCAAGAAAAGTATTATTTTTATTGATTATAAGAGTTTACATAAGATGCGTTTAAGATTACATTAGAACAAAAATGTATATATTTGATTGATTAAATAAGACATTTATTTAATTAATATAATTATTCATATTATTTTATATTTTTCAGATATGATTAATTATGTGAATTTAATTTTACTTCTTAAAAAATTAATTATAAGGTTTCGATATATAATTGTCGAACACCTTTAACGCTGCCTTCAATTCTTTTGTTGATCTTTCACGACTTGATACGGAATAACCAGATCTCGCGCTTCCTTCCTTTCTTCGATCCTTATCACGATAGGGAACACCATAAACGCTCTTCGTAGATAGATATTTTTTCTTAGGAATGGTCTAACCGTCAAGCTCAGAATATTTAGTGCGACCATTGTACACCGTATAGCTTCTGCCGTTATTACGGACAAACGGATCAGTATTGCTTTTCGGTGAAATACGAGAACTAACTGATCGGCTGGCAGTGCTCGATGGAATCACATCACACACAGCACTCGGTGGGCTTACAGCCCTCGATGGGCTCACGACACTCGGTGGGTTCACAGCACTCGGTGGTCTAACAGCACTCGGTTGGTTAACAGAACTTGGAACAGGAGCACAATCAACACTTGGTTTGTCGATAAGAGGTGATGGTAATTCGTTGTCGGAGATATCTTCAAAATCTTGTAGGCGAGCTGTTGTGTTTGAAGCGATCGATGAACTTTTGGATTTAAGAGGTCTTAAAGAATTCCATTCCTCAGACTCACTAGACATCCAGCGGAGCACTTCCAAAATTTTTAAACCATTAAACAAAGAAGTCTATGCGTTTTTTAAAATAAATGGTAAATGGACATACAATAATTTATAATTACAAAGCTATAATAGTAAATGTTGTGGAAAATTTTGTGCATTATATTTAGCTTATAGGTCAAAAGGTCTATTAAAATAGGATTTCAATAGCTTGTTTAGTGACAATCATTATAACAATGAAATAATTGTAAAATTGTTATTTAAAAAATGTATAACTTTATTTAAGTTTTAAAGAATACGTGTATTTTTTATTAAAATGATTAAATTATTGATGTCCATACTTTTGTTACCTAATTTTATTATATAAACTAGTTTATTGACTTACTTTACATGAGTTATAATAATAATCACTTAAATTAAAATAATAATCTAAGTTAATGAAATGAGTTATTCGTCAAATCCAATAACTACCTGACTTTGAGCAAATAATAGTAGGTTCAAATCCAAATGGGGATAGTCGAATAAACTAATTTATTTAAACTTTGATTAAAAGTGTAAGTTTTAATCAGAGATCGCAGAGACAAGAGTTTATTACGTAACACACAGTTTTGACGCCGTTTAGACGGCTATGTAAAAATAGAAAACTTGCAATATTGTAAGAGCTTTATAAGGAGAGAAAATAATAAAAACAATTTGACGCTACTATATTTAACGAATGTCTAATTTTACCACTTATATATAGAAATTATATGAATATTTACATTCCCAACTAAACTATACGCTCGCTTCATATAATCATTAAGACTTGAATAGTGTTTAACAGTAAGTTAAATGAAACTGTTGTCAAGAATTGAGACTTTTTAAAAGTTTAATAATTGTCACAAATTAATTCTTAGGTGAGAATATAATAAAAATTTAAATAAAGTTTTACAATTATATTCTTATTTTGCAATAGACTTGTGATTCGTATCTTTTACTGCAAATGTAAAAGTTTATAATCACTTTTTTAAAGAAATCAATTTATTCAAAGGTAAGCTTAATGTTTGAAAGTTATAATTATGTGCACAGATAGTAGTATATACGATTCACTTTTTAACTTTAAATATGATATGTAAAGTATTTTAAACTTTTTGTGCGATTCATATATATATATTGTTTATATTTATTCAAATGTTTATCTCGGGATATTTAATATTTAATAGATAAAAAAAATATTGTTGTTATGTCAAGTAATTAGAAATATTATTTAATTAATATTTATATTTTAGGACTGTTAGGACTGTAAAAAGCTATAACAACTAATATCTGTGCACATAATTATAACTTTCACTGAATTTGGATCTGACGATGTGATTGAATGCTATCACGAAATATTATCCAATATTCAATGGTTAAGCGATATACTGTCCAGTAAGCATAATTTCAATTACAAATTTTAAAAGCTTAAAAAGTTTGATATACAATAAAATTATGTGATTACGTTTCGAGATAAGCATCAGCTATCTCATCGCTTAGAGATGTACGCCATTAGATTTATTAAAATAAGTTTAATGTTTATAACTATTCTTAAAAAATATAAAATTATGCAAATATTTATTCTCGAAAAATTATTCAACTTTTTAATAAATATTTTATTTCGAAGTCAAAATTCCGAGCTTTTGGATTTGATCTGGTTTGTCCTTCCGTCCGACAATCTATCCGCAAATATAAGTCGACGATTAAGTTTTTGAAGTATTCTTTCTTCGATAATTTACACAACTTGAATACCATTAAAGAAAAAGGTATAATGTTAAAAATTATTTAGTTATACAACAAAATTAGTCAGATTTTCATTGAACTTAACTGTTGCAGTTTCAGATCTTAGTAAAAAATTTCTAGATTCATTGTCATAATTAAGGCTTGGAGATTTCGGTCAGAAAATTTGTAAATTTCGATTATCGGTTAAAAATTAAGTCCCATTTCTGTTTACGTTTCGGTCAACTTAATTTTATAAAAAATAATATTTTATAATCCTTCATTTTCGGTGTTTCCAAGAGTAAAACTAAGTCTATTATTAATCAAAAAAAATTTTAAACAGAGGCAAAACACGACATACACCCGTAAAAAGTTAAAAAAAATTGTGATCAATGAGATCTTTTCTTATGTAAATGGGAATTAAATCGTTTTTTTCGGTTAAAAAATTTACCTTTCAAAAATTTTTATTTTAATCTAAAAATATATTAAGTTAGTTTAACAGTAATTTAAACCTATACATCATCATCCGTTGAAAACGAACTTTCCGGACCCTCGTCATGATTCCTTTTAATTTATAATTTATAAATGTTTAAAAATCATAGCAAAATTTATTTTAATTTTTTTAGGTCATGTCGGTTTCAAACTTATATCTTATTGCGATATTCTATCTCTATGGTTTAGCTTTTACCAATGCAACGTTAGTAAATAATGCAGTGTGCAATGTTGTTATAAACGAGATAAACCCAGATGACGCAGCCAAGTTAGAAGTAAAAGAATTTATAGAAATAAAACTAGTCTGTCCTGAAGATGGAATTAAGTTTACTAGTTTAAAACACTATAAGTTGATTGTAATAGATCATAAAAAATGGTAAAAAATTTATTTAGATAGTGATAGCTATTTATTTAAAACAATTTAATTAATAGGGCAACCAATAATTTACTCAATAGTTAATCTTGATAATTACAACTTAAACGAAAATTATTTTTTCACGGTGGGTGGCAAGGAAGTTATAGATGCATCTTTGTCTATTCCTTCAGTTGATATCATGTTTCGGCATTTCTACGACACGAACCAGTTAAATAACTTTATTCCTAATTGCAATGAATTACCATGTGCCATAATTTTACTGTACTCACAAACCGATTTAACAAATTTTAAACTATCAATGGATGAACATTATTTAACATTTAGTTTAGATATAAAAAATACAATAAAATCATCTATTATTGATATGGTTGTCTACGGCCGAAGAGCTAAATCAAGGAGATGTGACATTTATGAATTTTTAAGACCTGCATATATTAACGAACAATATATTCTAAGAGACTTTGATCCAGCATTTGGACAATATTTATCCATAAATAGATGTACTGTATCGACGATGCCTTTTCTACATGGATCTTTCAACCTAGGAGAACCATCACCAAATAAAGAAAAGGACTGCAGTATGAGCAACTTAGTGTTTGAATCCAATATACTAGAGTTGACGCCACCACTAGTAACTTTAATAGATAACGATATTGTAGAATCATGTCAGTCAGAAATTCCTCCTAATGTATACGAAAGTATTGAAACTAATTTAGTTTCAGATTTTGTTACACAAAACACTAAAAGGCAAAAACTACAAACATGTTCTACTTTATTAAAGGATATTCGGGCAAATAAAGACAGATCTGATATTGATATTGCAAATAACCGAATTTCTCAAATGGGTTTTGATATAAACAACGAATGGGATACACTCAAGTATTTTGACCCAAATTGGATCAAATACATGAACAAATATTTACCGAATACTATGCCCATAAATGTTATTAAATCAAGTAGAAACATACAATCTTGGTTTTTATTCAGACCTAATAACGACAATCCTTTTAAAAGTCGTTATTTATGTAGGATTTGCTCCCAATATTATGACTTTATGCTGATGGATCAACATCATAGACCTGAGTTAGCAAATAGAGATGGTGTTGAAATAAAACCAACTAAAAAACTTAACTATAATATTATTAAACGGCACTTTTCTTTAAGTGGACATCAAGCTGTTGTCAACGAATTAATTAGATTAGATAAAGAAAAGTTAATTGACACATTCGATGACTTGCAACGTAAAAAAGAAATATCTAAAGAAGCCTATGCAGCGACAGCGCGAATGATAAGAACAGTGTATGCAGAACTGCGAGCCAATGTACCATTTTCTAGCCATCATATTTTTGTGGAGCTTCAAAAAACTCTTGGAGTTCAACTGGGTTATTTACACGCTAATAGCCCTGCCGCTAAAAAAATCGCAGAAAGCATTAGTGATGAAATGCATAATAGATTACTTAAATACATGAAAAGCCAAAATAAGCCATTTTCAATGATTGTTGATACATCAGAAGATTTAGTCAAAAATCATTATTTGAGTGTAATGTTTCAAGCCATTGAAAAAACAAGACCTGTTGTGTATTTTTACAAAGTATTAAGGTATAACAGATTTAAACAATTTTTAAATAAATTTTTCTTATAGTTGATACAATTAACCTCATCGGAAAGTGGATTTGGTATTTATACTTCTTTCTATAATCAACTTGTAACTGATGGTTTAGTTAACGTGTTTAAACAAAATTTAGTCGGCTTTGTTTCAGATGGTAATTATATTAAAAAATATTTTAAAATCATTAAATATTTGTTTTTAGGAGCAAGTGTTATGACAAGTCAAAAAGTAGGATTTATCGCTCAAATTAAAAAAACTTTTGGAAATAGTATAATAGCAGTCCACTGCATGGCCCATAGACTACAATTAGTTGCAGGACATTCTATGAAAACAATAGCTTATTTTTCAGAATTCGAATGATTAATTAATGAATTACATGGTTTATATTTTGGTCATAGTCATAAAAGACCAATTCAACTTAGAGAAATGGCTGAAGATCTCGATGAAATAATGTTTAAACTGGACTATATTTTTCAAGTACGCTGGCTAGCTAGTGAAGTTAAAGCACTAAAAAAGATTCAAAAAATGTGGTTTCTTTGAGTTAATAACCTGGAGAAAATTTCAAAAGATTTTAGTGAAAGGGTTACTACCAGAAACAAAGCTTCAAATTTACATAAAAGAATTATAGATAAAAATTTTGTATCGGTGCTTCATTTTATGATAGATGTTTTAGATTTACTAAATACATTTTCGTTAGAATTTCAAAAAACTGGTGGACTATTAATTGGAAAAAATATCTATTTGAAAAAATGACAAATGGAATAAATTATCTTAATCAAAAGGTTGGATCAAATCTAAATGAATTATTATCTACATGTAAATGTCCAAACCAAGCATCCGTAAACTCTCCTTGTTCACTAGAGGATTTTGAAAAAAATACAATTACTTGGAAGGATATAAATTTGATCACATTTCAAGCTCCATTATTGTCATCAATTCAAAAATTATTTCTAGATTCTTTAATTGATGAAATTAATAAGTTTTTCCTGATATAGAAGTAAAGAACTTTGATATATTTTTTCCGAATAATATACCAAGGATTCCAACAGAGTACGGAACATATGGTGTTAATGAATTAAAATCTTTACATTCTTTTTTTAAATGGGATTTTACTTTCGACTTGTTACAGTCAGACTGGGTAAATCTATTAAATAACATGTTTTTTAATAAAGATGTTTGGTGTAATGTTGAAAGCTTATCACCAAATCTTTTTTGGTCCGAATATTTAAAACTGGATATATGGACTCCAAGAACATTGACATTAATACAAACTGTATTAGTTTTACCAGGTTTGATTTAAATAGTTTTGTCAATTTAATAATTCTTGATATCATTTAGTTGGCTCATCTGATGTTGAAAGGAGTTTTTCGTTTTTAAACACGCTAAAAACTCGAATTAGAAACAGATTGGCTCCAGAAATGCTGGATAAACTAATAAGAATAAAAATGAATGGACCATTAGATGTTTCTAAGTTTAGCGCTATCGAATATGCAGAATATTGGATAAAGAGTGGACATTGGCCAGTTGATGATAAAAAACGACATGTTGAAAAAGTTGATGCCCAAGATCAAGAAAATTCTGATTATGTATATTTAGATAGAAGCGCTTTGTTCTAATTATTTAAAACTTTATTTAGAATAAAGAATATTTTACAATGTAATCTGTTTGCATATTATATTAATCCCCACACAATGTTTAAGTTTTTTAAAAGTTTAGCTATATTTATAATTTAGAAAATATATCATGTTTTGTGTATTTATGTCTTGGTTTAAGTAATAGATTTAGAGTTTTATAAACTATAGTTATATTTACAATAATTGTTATCATAAAAAAATTTATTATCCAATAAACTTCATATTTATTTAAAACTATTTTCAATTTTTATATTTTTGACTTGAATTAAAAAATCATTGTAGGACTAGCTCTTTAAGGGCAGGTTCTTCATATTGATTGTTACTTTTCAAAATATTTTAAGCAGTAGTTTCAATTATTTAAATAGTTTTATTTGTTTAAATTTTTCCTTAGGATATGGGACGTCAAAATATCAGTACCTCCATGGCTCATACTCATTATGAGTTATCAACAAATGGCTATAAAGCATGGGAACAACATACAAATGGTTTCGGATCAAAGTTGATGGCAAAATTGGGATTTAAAGACGGGCAAACACTTGGAAGAACCTCGCATGGCTTAAAATATCCGCTTGATCACATTAAAACAACAAGAAAAACCGAATTAGGAAAACCTGATGCTTTAAAGAAAATGAAGAATAAGATATTAAGAGGAAAAGGTTGTCAACAAAGACAAAGAGCTAAGAAAAAACTAAATTTGAAAGAACGAAGACGGTTGAAGCGAAACAAAAATAGCTCTGTATAATTATTTTATTAATGTTAGCTTTTCATTCATATTTTGTGGTTTGTTTTTTTAAAACTTTATTTACATTATATTTTAATTTGTATTTTTTAAAATTGAGGACTAGCTCTTTAAGGGCAGGTTCTTAGTATTGAGGACTAGCTCTTTGAAGGCAGGTTCTTAATATTGAGGACTAGCTCTTTAAGGGCAGGTTCTTAGTATTGAGGACTAGCTCTTTAAGGGCAGGTTCTTAATATTGAGGACTAGCTCTTTAAGGGCAGGTTCTTAGTATTGAGGACTAGCTCATTTAGGGATTTTCTTAATAACGTTAATTTTACAGAGGCACAAACAGATGGACTGATAAAAAGACGGTCAGACAGACGGACGGACAAAAGGATGGACAGACAAACGCAAAGACATGGTCAATTCGATAAGCTCGTCTTTTTAAAATAATGTGAGCAAAAAAATAATTTATAATATGTTAAAACTAATATTTTTTTGCATAAGTACATTTTAAAATTTTAAATATATCTATAATTATATTAAATTCCGTTAAATTTAATATAAATAATACATTAAATTCGATATATTATCCAATAAGCATAATTTGAGAACATATTAAATATAATGCTTTTTTTAGCATTACAATATTTTTTTTATTAGTATCTATCTTTTTGATTACGTAACAAAGTTTTTTATTATTTTTTTTTCATTTAACACTATAAAGGCTACGGTTGAAACTCTTGTCTCTGCGATCTCTGGTTTTAATACATTTAAACTTTTTAGTAGTTATTATCTTTATTCCATGAAATATTTTTAAATTTTATATGAAACTTATTCATTACACATATTTTAATTTGTTTTTTTTTGTATTTTTCAGATATGAACCCCGAGGGACAAGCAGCAATTGTACTGCAACTGGTGGCGAAAAACGTAGAGTTATTGAGAATAATTAAAAATTTGAAATTAAAAGTTCACATGTGGAAAGGACGATACGAAAGGATATGTGAGGCCGTTGTCAAAATAGATAAAAAATATAAAAAAGCAAAAAAAAATTAAAAAACTGAAAAAAATTATAAATAAAATTATTAATGAAGTGTAATTTTACTAAAAGTTTTATTAAACGTTTAAATGTTTTTGATTGCTGCCACCCCAACATTCTCTAACAACAATTCTAAATACGTTTAATAAACTAAGTTTTAAAATAGGCTATGTGTAGAATTTTCTTATTTCGTTAGGTAACATGAATTTAGTAAGGTTCAAATAACTAGTTTTAAAGTCATTTCATTACAATGGCAACTCAAAACGTATTTTATAAAGTGTCAAGTTTGGATATGAATGGTTTAACCGAAGATTTTAGCAAAACGATTAATGTAAATGGTATTTATAAGGAGTTAGTTAAGGTTTGTTCCAAACTTCCTGACGCACATAGTGAAACCATGATTGGTACTATGTTAATCGTTAAACTGTTTTGTTGACAATCGATTTTGGATTGATAGTACGGTCATCAGCAACAGAATTCATCGGTCAAATGTCTTATCGGCCAAGCTCGTTTACCTCGTTAAAATAAGCGAGGTATTATATGGAATAAAATGTTATAAGATTGTCACTGACACAATGGCAGTATATAATAAAGTATAAAAATATCAATTTAAAGCTGTCATTGCCACATTAGAACAACTAGTATATGGAATGGAAGAAAAAAGTAAAACACAACAACAATATGACTGATGAAGATCGGGCACGATATCATTGTTGGCATTGGATGTGTTGATTTTAATTTTAAAACATGCTTATTATTTAAATACTTTGATTTAAATTTATTTTATTTTATAAATTTTTGCTCGGGAGGGATTTGTACTTAGGTTTGTTAACCGGAATTGACGTTAGGACACAGGACAAGGTATTGCATCTTGTTGGGTGGGTTAGGTTATAAACTCTTGTCAGCCACTAAACTTTTGCATATTCAGCCGCCATTGTTTTGTTTCTTAGAAGCGAATCATTATACTCTTAATATTTTGTTATGTTTATGTGTTGAAGTTTCATGTATAAATTAAACACACCATCAGGTATAAATTATCCAGGACTTAAAAGGAATCATTCATATATATTTTTTGGCAATCAATCTAAATATAGAATTTTATCCATATGACTAATAAAATATAAATCGCAAACTTTTATAGAAAACTACTAATATTCAATTATTAATTTGATTCCGCGCATCAATAATTATTTTGCACGTACAGTAATATTGATTCTTAAAAAGTATTTTAATTAATAATTGTATTTATAGATGGCTTAATTTTTATTAGTAAATGTATCGTAAAAGTTCTGATTTTGGCGTTTCCACTTAAATTAATAAATTATAAGCTTAGTTTTTAATAAATTTTATTATTAAATTTTATGCAACTATAAAACAATAATACACCTTATTTTTCAAATAATTTTAACAAATAAAATGAAATAAAATAGTATTTTAAGGAGCAATCCAAGAAATTACTAAAAATAATTACTATTTATTTCCAATTTAAGGAAAGTGTTTCATATAAGATAAAGTTTGGGTTTTAAATCATTAAAAGTTAATCTTAAATATTATAGGTTTAAAACATTTGCTTTATACAAATATAATTAAACCTCCAAAACCGTAAAAAATATTATGATGCGAAGCATAACCAAAATGGCATAAAAATGCAATTAAACAAAGATTTAACCAAACCGCTAAAAGCTATACTTAAAAGGTTAAAAATGCTCATAAAAAGTTTAGTATGGTATTGAAAGCTGCAGAAATGATTAATGAATAATAAACGAATGATGAAACAGTAAAATGAGCGGAAATATCAACCGTTTTGTAAAGCAATGTGGAGATTGGAGTGAATGTGATCAACAAATACCATATTAAGTACATAAGCATATGGTTGAGAATTGTGTAAACCGTTCGTATGCTAAATTTTAAAAAAATATGTAAGTAAAATAAAGTAATATGCTTTAATAGGAATAGACAAAAGATATAATAATCTATACTGAACTATTTAATATTTCGTTGAGCTCTTTCCATTTGTCCATCCTTTTCCAATAATTTTCGTCCCTCGAAAAACGTATCAGTCATATATTTTTTCCAATCAATCGATTGTATGTCGCAATTAAATGTTTCTCGATCGCAACCTGATAATCGTTGCGATAAACGAATCATATTACGATTAGTGAAATACCACTGACGACCAATAAATGGTTGAATTTGTTTCACCATTTTATGATATAATCGCACTTTTTTAGCAACACTAAAATTAATTAAACAATAATTTTACTAATTCTACAAACAATATTCGATATCAAACGCCTAAATTTAAAAGATTAATTATCTAAATAATCATTATAATTACACTCTTTTTTGGCCAAACAATAAAATAAGTAAATCAATAAAGTGTGCGAAACATGTTTCAATTGTGAATCGAAAAAAAGCGCTGCTCATAAAATCGTCATCAAGTATATAATGATCAGGAGGTCGAATTGTAAGAAACAGGGGATACTCTAATAGAAGATTAAACAATATAACAAAAATTTGTCCATAATTAATTGCACCAATACATGATGAATTACAATTGTAAACCAAAAGCTTACTATGAAATCAATACGAACATATTTTTTATTTACAAGAATCATAGTGTATATAAACTCACTTTTTCTTTTTAATACTTAATTCATATACTGAAGCGATGCAAGTATTGGCCACAATGTCTACCGGTACGAAATCTGCAGTTATTTCCTTTTTTGTATTAAAAATCTTAACCAAACCAGTTGCAATTAGTAGAAAAAGCCCAGATATACTAGTAATTGAGTCAAACCAACCAATTTTTGGTTCCCGAATACTGGTTAACACAATTCCAGGTCTCACTATAGCTACAGGAAGTTTATCTTTTTCCAAATCATTGATTAAATTTTCGGCTAAATTTTTCGTGAACGAGTAAGTATTCGGATATTGGCCCAGATAATCCTCATTATCTATTGTCATTGTATCGTTTCTTTAAAGAAGAAGACTAATTATCTCTTCTATTATAACTACAATATATAATCTAAACTCAAATTACCTGGCAATTTCCAGAGTTTCCATTGGATTTTTTATCGATTCGTAAACTTTTTCATTGACAACAATTTCTAAAGGACTGGAATAAACAGTGGAAACATAAACTAATGCATCCAAATGATTGAGTTGTCGACACAAATCTATTATCTCTTTAGTTCCGCCAACGTTTATTAATACTTGTTGCCTTCGGGTTTTTAAAAGTTTAAAGCATCGTAATTATTAATTTATAAAAATTTAATTTATACTTAAGATTGGTATCAAAGGTGACATCAGCCGCGCTGTGAAACACAATCGAAACGTTATTAATGATATCGTTTTTATCATTGTCGCTTAAATTCATTCCAATTTCTGTTAAATTCGCATTAACTAAAACCACTTTTTCCAAACAGTTAGCATCGATGTCTTTGAATAATCCCCTACTTCTCGCGAATAACTCCTTAAGCCTTTCCGATGCATCTTTATTTTGCTTTTCTCTAATTATCACGTAAACTTTATTTAAGGTATCAATAGATTTTAATATTTTATACAACAATAATTTTCCCACTAAACCCGTCACACCAGTTATTAATATCGATTTATCACAGTAATAATCTTTAATTGGCGAAAAGTTAAATTTAATGTCTGTCATTCTAGTAAATAAAAGAAAATAATTATAATTATACGGTAATATTCGCGTGATAACCTTTAGCAAGGAGACCACAACAATTAAAGTTATTAGATTGTCGTAATTGAAAAATGTAAATATACTCCAAATCGCGTGAATGTTCTTTCTCTATGCAAAATGGGTTTCATTCGATTATTACGCATATACTGATATATGGCTCTGATTTAAGTACACTTTTATATTAGATACTAAAAAATTATTAAGATTTATTTTCAATAAAATTGATCAAAATGTTAGTCATATGATCTTAAAGTAAAATATCAATCTAACTTACGCTATATATAAGCATTTGTTTGAAAAAAATCTGTTGTAATTAATCCTATGCATCTAAATGTCTGCTGCCGACTATTTATGTAAAATCCTTCTTTTCTCGTATATATTAATTGACAATGATAGAAAAAATCTTCTCTTTCATTTAATTGGTGTGCCTTTTTCAGACTCATTGTGTGCCTGAAATGGCTGAGTCTTAGAAAAACGTTTTATAAGATATCCAATGGACCGCTGCAATCAAATAGGCGATTAGGGATAGAACATCAGATTTGTTTTTAAATTAACCTTGTGTTAATTAATAATTTGCATTCATTAAGGATTCATTGCGTATATGCAAATTATATTATTAATTTTATTAATCTGTAATGAATATCTAACCTTGTTTTCATTTCAAAGTGTAAAAGAAATTGACCAGAACTTTGCTATATGATCCACAGTATATTATAAGATAATATGGACTTATTTGTAGAGATTTAACCAAAATTCAGGAGTTAATTATTAATTTCAATAGTTCATGTTGAAAGCAAAATAACATTGCAAATATAGTTTACATTGTAATATATTTATTGTGACCCCGACTTTGATGGCCTAAAGATAGTTTTGGAAATTTTCAAAATCCAAGTATGGAAAGGTTTATTCCATTAATTTTCAGCAAAAATTTATTGTCCTTATTGAAATTTTTTTAAAAAATAAACATTATCTTTCATAATGCATTTATGACTCAGTTATGAAACGTTATCTTTTAATTTACGTCATTGAATTAAGTGCTTGTAGTTTTAATTGAATATTTGTTTTATATATTCCACAAATACATGTAAATATAATAAAAAGAGTTATAAAATATACCTACGCCAACAAAATTATTTCAAACACTTACTTGAAATGTTTTTATAATGTTCATGCAGTTAAATATAGTATTGATAAAAGTGCGTACCTGTTCATATTTATTGATTTACTTTGAGGCACCAACGAAAGTGATTAGCAGACATCGGATATTTAGGAATAAAAAATTACAAAATTTGGTTATTATTTGGATATAAAAAAAGCTATTTCTGGTTTGTTACAAAATTATTAGGTTAATTATGAATTATTAATTTCTAGAGGAAGATGTCGTATACAATTTTCAAAATACTAGACGTGGTTCAAAACTATGTTTAAACTTTGTTAATTGTTAAAAAACCAAAATAAAATTTTATTTCATTTTTAAAATAGGATATAAACGGCGTCCTAAATAAAATTCTTTTTTTGCATAATTAAAGATATAATTACAATTGAATGTAAAATTACTTGAATCTACACTTTTGTTCTGAAAAGCATATGTTACTTTTATATTTTATGGGTACTAAAATTAATGTTTTATAATTATTGGTTGTTTAAGACAAATATTATTATAAGATCACTTTTTTATAAAAAAGTCTAACTTATGCATTTGACAATGTCCGCCCATTTATTCTTTCCTGTCCTGTTTGCCTGTATGTTTAATTTTATGCATGTTCGATGTATTATTTTAATAAAGGTTTCTACCATTTCTTATATTAATAAAAAGATTTGACATTTTGCCATGTAAACTAATTTTGTTGTGTTACTTTGCATTAATCGATGTAAAGTGAGCTTTCTGTGAATTTGTCGAACTTGCTTTTGGTTGTTTTTGGGATAATTATGGAAACTCACCAATTATCCGATGTCTGGTTATTATATCACCACTTTAGTAGCTTTAGATTAAGTTAAAGATTAGTTTTCTTTTCTTTCATTTGAATATTCAAATTTTTAATAATTTTTATTGGTTATAATATAGTGGCTAAAATAATTTAATCTACCAAATTCAATACCTAAATTTTGTTGAAATTTAAGATAATAAAATTAAAATATTTAGACATAACTTCTACTTTTTCTACTTTATTTATTATACTATACTTTATAAATTTTATCATTTAATAATAAGACATCAACATTTACAACACATTAAGAATTCACTCTTTAACAATTTACGAATACCCTTTTTATTACAGCATTAAATTATTTCTGGGAAGTTTCCGGGATCAATGAATCTGTTACAAAGTTATGAATAAAACATAATGTTTAATATAATAATTAGTCTTTGCAAAATAAATAAAAGTAATCAACAAATAAAATAAATTTGGGAAATTTATTTTAAATATTTTTCTTATGATCATAAACATTTTTAAAACGGCGATTTTAACTCTTAAGACAATTCTCTTAAAGCATTTTATAATGATTTTATTGTTTCTAAAAATTTTGACTATGAAAATACTCTTGAAAATGAAGACAAAACTTTATTTGTATTTTAAAAAATAAATTACTATATTAGAATTTTTAATTGGATATTTTACATCACTTAATTTCATTTGACGTCAAAAAATGCTTCCCGCAATAATTAGATATTTTTATTAAGGAAAAATATTTAATTTTTTGAATCAATTATTAGAAAAAATTATCAATATTTATAGGAATTCTTATTTTTCTTGAATATCCGATCTTTATTTAGATAAATTAGGAAAATTCTTATTTACTTTTCTAATGAAAAAAATTAAACAATAATCAAATAATTTTTATTTGTTCGAGATTTTCCAAAAATAAGTCTATTTATACACAATTCACAACACACTCATTGAGAGCTCAGATTTTATCTCTGATTATTAAGATTTTAAAAGACGTCATATACTGTCGTAAGTAGTGATGATGAGGCTCGGGTTCCAGAGGCTCCGGCTTGAACCTGAACCTGAGCCTCCATTTAAGAACTTAAACCTCGAGCCTCAAATAAAATTAGAGCCTGAGCCCGAACCTGAGCCTCTTACCTGGAGCCTGAGCACGAGACTCCGAGCCTCCCAATATATATTGAACCACAGAAAAATAATAAAAAAATGTTTATTACAATATCAAGTGACATTTTTTAGTTTAATGAGGTATATTTGATTTTTGATTGTAATTTTTATTTCTCGAATAATTATAAAAATTCAAGTTTTACTAAATTGAGTGATATTAAATTGTAAAATATTCGTTAGAAATGTTGTTATTGTTTATTTTAAAAGTTAGAGCTTCTCTGCATAGGCTCCAGGCTCTCGTAAGCAGAACCTGAGCCTCGAGCCTCAGGTTCAGGCTCCAAAAAGTAAGAACTTCAAACCTAAGCCTCTTCCAAAATTAAGAACTTGAGCCCGGCTCCGAGCCTAAGGTTCAGGCTCCAGAGGCTCTCAGGCTCTAAACCATCATCACTAGTCGTAAGCTATAGTAACTATCGGCTAACATTAAATTTTCAAATTTATTTATTCTATTAAATCATATAGCGACTTATTTACTGGAAACAAAAAGATATAAGAGGGAAAGGTTAGTAAATTTTAGTCGTTTTAAAGTTACTATACGACAATTTTAAGTAATAATAAAATTGAAAACTCGTTATCTTCTAAATAACTTATCTTTTTATTTAATAAACTATGCTATACAGGAGTTATTTGTTACTTTGCGATAGAATGTGACGTTTTTGGTCACATGACTGATATTTATAAAGGTAACAAACACTTAGAATTCGTAGTTTATTGTAGAGCACATGTTTGTATTTGCTAATTTTGTTTTGTTTAATTTTCACAATATTTTTATAAACAACTTTTTACAACAATTAGTAATAAATTTATATTTCAATCTTAATATTTAAAATGAGTGTTTTAAGTAATATTGAGAATATTAATAGTGAGTTTTGTAATAAGCAGTGTATTTACAAATGTAAAACTTTAATTAATAGTAGCCGTGCAAGTAAGTTGACCAGTTTTTTTAGTGAATTAAACACCGAAAACAGAAAAAAATTTATACTTACTAATGTCGAGAAACAATTTAATAATTCTACAAATAAGTATAAATGGATTTATAAACTTGATAATCAATTTATGCCTCGGTTTAACAACAAAGAAGAATTAATTAATAATAAATGTGTGAATAGAAATCAAATGTGCAATTTCAACTATTTTAATAATAGAATTAAAAAATTAAATATAAGTTTTAAATTACAAACAAACGATTTATGCAAAGATTGTTCATTATACAATTTACACAAAAATGAAATCGAAGACTGTCAATGTTGTGTTTGTTTAAATCATGAAAATCATACAGAAAATTTTATTAATTCGCGTTATTTTATGCATTTGGATTCTGAAATAGCAAAACAGAATCTTGAAATTAAAGTTGTTTCCTGTGACGCACAAAAAACATTTTCCATTCCAATGCTTAAACTCGGCACAGAAAGTCATTTTTGTGTTAGGCTAAGCGCAATAAATCAATCTTATTGTGAAATTGGCAATGATGGTCATGCGTTATGTTTTTTTATAAATGAGTTAGAAACAAACAATACTTCAATTGAACATACTAGTGTGCTATTAAATTTTTTAAGTGAATTTTGTAATTCAACTAAAGAAGTAATAATTTGGTCTGATAATTGCTTCAAAGAAAATAAAAGTTTTTTAATGTTTTCGAACCTTATAAAAATTATAAATGACAGCTCTATAAAGACAGAAAAAGTGACTTTAAAATTCTTAGAAAGTGGACACACTTATATGTCTTGTGATAGTTTTCACGCAATGATATCACATCAAATTAAAAGAGAAAATAATATTATTTATAATCCAGATCATTGTTTAAACATAATCGAAAATTCAAGAAAAAAAGTTGTTACTAAAGTAGTTAATCATACAGACATTTTTAAGTTTGAAGATTAAACTTACAAAAAAAGTAACAAAACTCCTTTTTTAATTAAAGAAATTAAACAGTTCGAAGTAAGAAAAGGTTCTCTCAAAGCTTACATTAAGAAAAATCATAATAGTTTATTTCAAGAAATTGACTTATTAAGTCCAGTACATCTTAAAAATCTTGAAATAAATTCGAATTATTTAAATTCTATTAAAAAACAAGAAAATCCTATAGGCCTATCTTATAAAAAATATTTAGAATTTCAAAAAATTTGTAAATACATACCAGAAAATTATCGAACCTATTATATTAACTTGAAAAATTATGTTAAAAATTTTGAACAATAAAACAATTTAATTTAAAAATAATTTTGTATGTTTAACTTAATAATTAAAAATCTACGTTTTCCAGTAACCTTTATAAAACTTATATGTATATATGCTATGCTTACGCTGAGTCGATCTTGTTCTATCGCAAAGCAACAAATAACTCCTGTATAGCTGCACAAAAGCTGGCCTTAAGACTTTTTGGACCTCAGGACTCAAGGTCCTTAAAGGTACAAGTTAGAGTCAGTCTTTAAAATTAAAAAGGTTCCTTCAAGTTGGATCCAGGTTTGAACAGGTTCTGGTTCGAGTTCCTATTAGTTGGAACTTAGGACCTTTATGAAAAAATAATATGTTAAAAATGTAAGTTTTTAAATATGTTTTAATATTTAGTTTATTCAAAAAATCTTTGCCATGAGCTGAAATATAATTTTCAAGTTTGTTTCTTATTTAATTATTAAAACAAAAAATTTATTATTGCATGAAGAGATGCAATATTAGTAAAGTTGAGCGTTTTATTGTTATAATTAATGTAAATGAGTCCCAAGTCCATGTTCAAGTCCCTTTCTCAAAGAACTGAACCTTGTCAGAGTCCATAAAAAACTTAAGGTTCAGGTCCCAAAATAGATTGTGAGTTCCAGGTTCAGGTCCGGGCTTTTATTAGGACCCTCAAAGACACGGATCGGTGTATCTATAGACTACACGATGAGAACAACTAATATTTATTCATTATTATTTACATAAATACGTTGACAATTTTTTGATTAAAAAATAAAAAATAGTTTTATAACCATAGATTTTGTCGACGAGTATGTTTAAACGATAAACAGCGAAAAGACTCATCGACTGTTTGCGCATTCACTGTTAGAGTACACTTCACTCAGTAAATTTCAGTTATAAAACAATGTCTACTCAACCCTGACAGTCGCGTAAACATATTTCATCCACAAAATCTATGATTCTAACCTGCATTAATATTTTAGCTCACTTTTTTATTCAAAAATCAAGCTTATAAATTTGACCATGTCTGTTCGTCTGCCTGTCCTATCGTTAGCAGTTTCATATTAATAAAGGTATTTATCTGAATTTTTATATAAAGGAATTTGAAAATTTCCTATTTGCCGGGAGTAAATTAGACATTTATATTGAAAGTAAGTGAAAATATTCATGTGTACAAAATTAAGCAACATTTAGAGATAATTTTTAGCTCACTGTAAAAGTCAACTATTGGATTTGACATATCCGTTAGTGTGCCTGCCTGTAGACATTTTCTAGATCACAAAATTCTGGCAAAAATGAACAAAAATGGGGCAAAAGTGGGTCAAAATTGGGTAAAAACTAGGTCAAAATTGGGTAAAAACTAGGTCAAAATTGGGTCACAAATGGTTAATATTGTAGCAATTTGAGTACATTTTGGTGTTAATGATCAAACGCGTGTTAATGGTCAAACTAAAACACGTTATAACACGTGCCTACATGTGTCTATGAGCACAGTTTTGATGTTACATCGTCGGCAGCTAAAATAAGAATGAATAAAAATATAATAAACACTCACTGAAGTACTAAGTTATTTATAAAAATGTTTTAAAGCACATAAAAATATTTAGCGAAACAATAAAAATTAAAACTTTTGTTTTTAAAAATAGAAATCAGTAAAGCTGGCCAACAATAGATATGAAGTCAAAGTAAGCGCATTGATAATGTTAATTCTAGTTTTAGTCTAAATTAAATGCAATTAATTATAATTCTCTAAACTAATGCACTAATAAACTTATCAAATCACTTAAAAAGCATTTGAATCAAACTAATGTTCGTTCTAGTTTATAATTATCTATCAATTATACATAACTGGAGTTCATCAATGTTTTTTAAAATTTTGTCTTTTTTGAAACACCTTTTATGTAGTATATCCCGTATTACTACTACAGAACACCCACTACAATCTAAGTATTTATATTATTTGTGGTGCTTGACTAAGAAAGACTGAAGAATACAAGTAAGAGTACTCTTACATTCACGAGATGAGCACCACATTCTTCACGTAATTGAATTGTATATAAAACATAATGAGCGCAGAATATAAGTGATAACTAATCGCGTATTAAATCTTTTTAATGTTTTTATGCCAACATGTAAATTAGAAGTGAATAGTGAAAAACCTGTTTAAAAAAACTTGTCATCATACGATATGCATTGAATACTAATATTTAATATATGAACGTTTAGAAATAATAAAGACTAGTCTAGAAATTATGCAATCATTCATAATGTTGTAACTAATAGCGCATACACTAGATGTAAAACAATAATTCAAAATATATTAAAAAAGTTAAATGGCTGCAGTGTATACTATCCAAATGGAAGTTATGCAAAGCTCGCGCATATGGAAAATAATTTGAATACTGAATGAATTATAAGAATAGTTTTAAATAAAATGATTATTATTTTTAAACAGCGTATTATTATTAAAGCCCGGAAAATAATTTTTTATTTTAGATTAAAATATTGATTTAAAAGCCAAAATATTGAATATATATTTACTTAAGACAACTAAAATAATGATTAATAAAAAGTTAATTTTACTAATTTTTTTAGCTCACTTTCTTGAAAAGAGAGCGAGCTTATGGATTTGACCATGTCTGTCAGTCCGTCCGTCTGTCCGTCCGTCTGTGACGTGTCCACACTAGCTAGACCACTAAACATAGCACGTTTTTTATATCAGTTATTTTTGAAACTTTAGGAAAACGTTGACTAAAATTAATTACAATAAATGTTAGCTAAGATCAAACTGTATAAGAAAGTGAGCTCTCTATGAATG
>JAQIXJ010001090.1:0-23750 GCA_034700185.1 Phthiracarus laevigatus | reverse complement strand
AATAATATATTACTTTTTATGTTTTGTTAAGTAACGGACGTGAAGAAGTAGTGATATGCGCCAACAATGCATTGTATGATAAGTAAAGTCATTTTGTTATTTTATAACGTAAATGTAGAGCTGAATCGGGATGGAAGCGGGGAGATGAGTGTGGAGATGACTGGATGTTGAGACCAGAATATAAATAAATTTATTAAACCATGGCTTAATAACAGTTCAAAAAAATAAAATGCATTAAATTATTTATATTATATATATATTTTCGCTTTGTTTCCATTTGTATATTTTTTAAAATTACAATGTTCTTTCATTTGATTAGCAAAACCGAAAAATATGTTAAACTGGTAAAGACAGAAAAAAATATTTTACATGTGTTAATAAACAGAACAATTGTACATCAAACAATCAAGTTAAATAACTAATAATAAAATAAAATATAAACAAAATTTATTTAAAAATTTTAATTTAACGAGTCATATTTTATTTATAACTTTGTAAATTTGTAATCAAAAATGTATATAAAATTTTCTAGAGTAGCGCATGTCTCAGAATTAAATAAAAATATACAAATTTAGAAGCTCTGCCTAAAATTAAATTGTTATAAATTGCAAAGTTTTTTAATAACTTATTTTATTTATTATTTTAATTTAATATTGATATGTTTTAGTCTATAGGATTAAATTTAGTCTTTTTCAGTTAAGAATCAATAGGCCCAATAGTTATTGGTCCTATTGCTATTCGCCTTTATGATCCATAGGCTCTCAGACTATGGATGGCGACCATAAACAGGACCGTAGAATTAAAAATTTGGGTCGCAGCCTTTTTGAATTTAGCATTAAAGATGGGTTGCAGCATAAAGTTGACATTTGAAAAACAAAACTTTTATGATATCTAGCCTACTCGTACTAATTTATAATCGAAATATAGACCAAAATTAAATGCTGAAAATGATTTGGGATTAGCGCTGTCAAATGTTGCTCACAATATTGATAAATTATGTGCTTAAATGCTAGCATATAATTCTCATAAACTTTTAAAAATAAAGAAATGAAATTTTGGGTCGCAGAAAAATTTTATCCGAAGTTTTGGGGCGCGTAAAGAAAAAGTTTGAAAACCGCTGAAAGCAAGTCATAAACATAATTTCATCCATAAAACATTGGGATGCACTAGCTTTTAAGAACAGTATTGTTGTAAAAAACGTTGAATTTTTTATTCAAGAATTAAATAAACTACAACAATAAAATTATAGCATATAAACTAAATCATATTATGGACAAACTTAATAGCATTTAAGAATGTTTCAAATGGCTCGAGATCTATACATTGTGATAACCAATCATTTTGGTTTGGTTAGGTTTGGTTAGGTTTTGGTTAGGTTTAGTAAGATTTAATTCATATTTAATTTATTTAATTTATTTTTTAATTCATATTTCCTCAAAAAATCCCCTTATCTTACCAAAAATCCCTTTATTATTATGTAGATTTAAAAAAAAATGTTTTTGAAAAAATCAAAAAAAAAAGAAAAAGAAAAAACTTAAAAACTCAAAATAAGTCAGCACACACAGGTAAAATGTCAAATCCAATAGCTGACCTTTACAAAGTTAGCCAAAAATAAATGTATTTATCATTCAATTGCCCCAGTAATGTTATTTTGCCGTACAATTTTTTAAAACGTCTAATTCTAATTATAACAATATAACTACAGCCTTTAAGCTAACAAAACAACTTCACAAATGACTATTTTTTAATCTAAAACAAGCTACAGTAATAATGACCTATTTTTTGTTTCTAATTTAATAAAATTGTTTAGTTGATTTAGGACTGATTTATAGACATAATGTATATAAAGTTAATATACTATCCGAAAATTATATTTTTTACTCAAAATGGAGTCTTAGATTAATAAGCTTTTGGAATAATTATGAACATTGGTAAACAAATATATAAACTGTACTTATGTAGATCCTATAAGTTTTTTTACCGAGGCATGACTGGCTTAGTTTTAAAGATTTACAACAAGTTTAGCTTAATAAATTATATTATATTATATTATAATTTATAGCAAATATGTAGTTATACAAAAAGCCACACGTTTGAAGTTTTAATTGGTTAACTAAATTTGTTGGTTGACAGAAAAAATAAAGCTTATTACAAATTTTAAAAATTAGTCATTTATCTTTGATTACCAATGTTTACAGTTTAACCTTAATTACTCTACAGTTGAGTTGATTTATTTATAATTGATTTTCTGTTCTCATGTTAGTTCTAAAACATCCGATTACTGATGGACATCTATTATTTGACTTATAAGAATATGCTGTATATATCGATTGTTTTCTAACACACAATTATTGATTACTAAATTTCTTACGCCTCTCACTATAAATCTTAAAATTATGTACATTAACTTTTAAATTTAGTTTACTAACTAATTAATTATTTATGATGCAAATTATAATTTAATCATAGGAATAGATGCCGCCGATTATCCACTCGAATTGTGTCAAATATATTTTAATCAAACCGAAAACGATAATTACGGTAAGCATTTAATATATGCATTTCTTAATCTATCGAACTTTTTCTTAAGTTAATTACATTTTTGATAGATTTTTTAATATTAAAACTTTTAACTTACTATTAGGCTGTGGCGGTGGAGTTATGGCATTGGATGGAATAACTGGCCAACAATTATGGCGCCGATATACGCCTCACGAACTGTTTGCTAGTAATTGCGAATTTGATATTAACGAAGACAGTATTAAAGATTGCATATTAGGTGGTCGTATGGCTGTGAGTGACGTTGCCGTTAATGCATTAGTTTTCAATTTTAAAATGCTTTTCGTTAAATTTTGAATAAAGTCGCTGTACGCGATTGATGGCGCTTCTGGCGATGTTATCTGGTTTGTGGCGCCACCCGAAGCCAATTCTAATGATCCGATTTCAAAAACTTCCAATTTTTACACGCCGTTGTATATTCCACGAGACATTGATTTGGACGGCGTTCCCGATATTGTAGGCAAGCAATGCACCACATTTATTCCCAATCTCTGTACCAGTTAATCCGAACTATTTATGGATAATTTTTAAAAAGTTTTAATGTAGTTTTCGTATTGCTATTCATTCGGCAGAAAATTTACAGAAATCAAATTGATTAATAAAATAAATTTAAATTATCAAACGAATTATTTAGTAATTTACGAGAGCAACAACTGGTAATTAGTTTTTGCGATAATATTAATTATATAAATATCATTTACTTGCAGTAATGCATGGCGGAGATCCATTGAGGAAACCGAACCAAAGAATACGCATTTCGGGACGATTAATGGTCATGTCTGCGAAAACAGGTACTGACAGTGCAAACAAAAAATTTTATTTATCATTAATTCGATATCTCGATAAAGGACTAATTTTTACGTGGAGTATGATGCCTGACGGATCGGAAAGTTACTATTCGCCACAAAAGCTGATACATCCGGACGGAACGCTTTACATCATTTTTGGTAGCGGTGGCGAAACACACGCCGGTTCACTATTTGTCATTTCGTTTGAAGACCTTTTACGCGATAATATGAAAAACGCACGAATTATTTACAACGACTGTTGTAAAGGCGTTATGGTTCCACCGGTTCTTATCGATATCAATAAAGACGGAACGCTGGATATAGTGATGTCACTGTTCAATTCGACGGTAATCGCTTTCAATGGTCTCACATTTAAAGTTATGTGGAAAACACAATTCGCTGGCAGCGAAACTTATAGGTAATTAAATTTTATTGTTATTGTAGCTTAGAGACAGTACCAGAATTTTGTGTTCGCTTTAAACAGCACTCCAGCCGTTGGACTTTTCACTAATGACTCGATACCTGACTTTGCTGTACTTTATCAGTTTGGACCCGGTTTTCCTGTTTATTATCACACTCAGGTATTTTAAATTATTGAGCTTTCTATATCGAACTATCATATTTTAGGAGTATTTGCCAATAAATTTTTATTAAGTCAAAGAATTTTCATTTTATCTTTTAAGCTATCGATACTTGATGGAAGAAATGGAAATCATTTATTAAAAAATAATGTAGATATGCTCATTGGCACTCAATCATCACCGCTAACCATATCCACTTCAACTGCAAATGATATTTTTTTATTTTGGTACTCCAGCTGCGAAACCAAACCAAACGCAACCAATTCATCCTCAATTAATGATCCGAAAGCTCAAACGTTTAAGTTAGCGCCAGGTATAAGTTGATAGACAATATTACAAATGCAAATTAAAAGTAAAATTAAAGACTCCGAAGAATATTGATTTTTATTGAATTTACACGCTTATTTAGGCACTACAGTACACGACAATTCTAGGGCTGATTTTTGCAAACTTCGTTTTAATTCGCGGCTCTATACACAACTGCGAGCTATAAGTCCAACTTTTACGACAATACTTTACGACTCCAGGGAGCAGAACAATGAAAACACTGGCATTAATTACACAGAAATCGCGTACAAATGGATTGAAGATCATGTTCGGGTTCGCTCTAACGACTACTATGACAATAATGAATTTAACAATCCAATCCTCAATCAGAATAATCCCTCAAAATATCAGCCAAACGACAACATTTACTATCAATCGCAGGGGGAATTTAATTCAAGAAATAATTACAAAAATCGTCTTAAAAGACATGTCGGTGTTCATGACGGTGGAGGCGTTCAACGAGTTATATCTACTGGTATTACTGTACTCTCTTATATATCCTATTTTTTGTAAAATATAATTTCTAATGTAAAATTGAACAGATTTGTATTTACCTTATTTTGTATTGGTTTCTAACCAACTTGAAATGATTGCATTGCAGGCACATTAGCGCCTCCCATATCGAAACAAATGGACACAATCGACTTAATATTTACTACATATTGGTTTCCTCCATCAAAAAATGTTCACTTGATGTCTACCGATATGGAAAATTGTATTTCTAGTTATATGACACCCGAAATGGAAAGTAGGTTACGCTTAGAGGACGAGAATTCAAAATATAAGCAATTAGATTACGATCACGACGCTTACGAGGAGACTGTTAAAGAGATTTGTGCCAAAACCACAAATCAAAAAAATTTCAAAACCACTGATCGTCAGAATCTATTTCGAGAAATGGGTTCAATGACTGTCTACAGAATAAATCTTCGATGCGTCTCTAATACGAATAACAATCACCTGAAGAGCTCAATTAAAGAGTATAACGAGCAATGGTGGCCCAGTTATCTCGGAAGGCATGCCGATTGCGTCGCTAATGTTTAGTTTCCATGTGGTTTCCTTTCAATTCTACACTAACTGTTCAATTCTACGCTTACAACGGTTTTTTTTGTCATTTTTAAAGCTCATATTTGGTTCTGCACTTTTATTTTTGCTTTCGTTATGTTTGTTAGTTTACTTCTAAGTTTGTATGTAAATTATGTATATTAAATAACTCGTGATTTAAATTAAATTAATTTTTTAAAAAAGATTTTTTGTTAGTAGAATAGCAAAACATTTTGGCATAAAAATGCGAGTGAATTTTATTAAAGAAAATCAAATCGCTTTTAGAAATTTGGAACTTCCATTAATACAGTAAAAAATTTCCTATATTATTAACACTCAAATTTTTATTATGATTAACAAGTTTGCTACTTAATTTGTTTTAATCTTTTAAATTAAAAATTTGGCATTTTTATATCCACTAAATAAGTTAGTTTGGAGTTTTCTTTAATTTATTTATGTTTTTTTCTTACATTAGTGGATATGTAATTATAAAATAAATTACATGTGTACAAAAATATCATTATTTGAAATGAATTAATATTTCGGACATGAAACTGCTCCGCCAGAAATTTTTTATCAAAAGTGAGAATATGAGCATAGGTTATAATGGGGTTCAGATAATAAATTATCTGGAATAGGTTTCATAAAACTATAAAATATCGTATTAAGTAAAGAAGACCTAAAATGAAAGGAAAAAAATATGATATAAAAGCAATAAAACTTTTGATTTTCTTCTCTTTCGACAAACATAACATAAAATAAAAACAAAATATAACCATAGACAAGAAAACTAATGCGCATTAGCTTTAGATCCAATTCATTGGTAACATGTTTGGATGAGATCCGTTTTTGTCTAAAACTTATTATCTTCTTATATGAAAAGTTTCAATTGAACACAATTTGCTATGAAATTATGCCATTTGTTGTTTGCGTGTACGGTGTATGTGTCAGTGATGTGGGACCAACTAATGTTGCGCTACACACCATCTTAAAGTAAATGATCGTTACTGTATCAATGATGTTACCCTAAAATGGCAAACATCTAAAGTGAATACTAGCGATTGCACCGCTGGGATACTAAATAAGAGCCATTTGTGTGAGAGATGCAAAATTATACTATTATGAGATTAGTTTTATACAAAGCGACCAATTGTTTAGTGTGTGTGTGTCGCTGTTTTCTGCGATTTTATACTATTTTATCCTATTTTATTGTTTTTCATCGATTTTCTATTTTCTACTTAACTTCTATTTTAAATTGAATATTTCCTTTGTTATTAACAAATAAATTTTTAGTTCTTATTTGATCTATAAAGTGTTAATGAGTTTAAATACCACTAACTTTCTTACTATTTTCAGCTCACTTTGAGTGGACAAAGACTAGCTTATGAATTTTGACCGTGTCTGTCTGTCTGTCTGTCCGTACGTTCGTAGTTTATATTTATAATGGGATGTGGTATTTTGCCGTTATGGCTTAAAAAATAATATTCGTTGCATAACCTAAGAAAAGTGAGCTCTCTATGAATGTGAGGTTTTTGTTTTAATTTCTACATATACTTTATTATCGTATCATTAGCTATAATGTAATGATAATGCTATTATTATATACATTATAATAATGCTTTAATATAAATTAAGTTCTTTGCCTTACGCACTGGAAATAGTAATTTTGAGATGTTTTGAATAATTAGATTTTGGTATACAAGTTTTTATTTAAAATTAATCAGACTTAAAACTCTATGAATAAATTTTATTTGCGTATATTAGGAATTTAATTATCCTAAGAACGAAATAAGCAACGTAATATCAATGCACAAGGGTTTACAATACACTATTTACAAAGATTAGTTTTAATGATATCGCAAAAATTACTTTTCCTCATAAACAAAAATGCGTTACAACTACTCGAATATTTTTTTCAAGCTTTTTGGCGCGTTTTAATACCAAAAACTTATGGATTTTCTTAACTGAAACCGATTTGCATAATTTTTAATTTTTAGATTCTTAGTTAGAAAAATTATTTAACCAAGATTTATGAATCGCAAATTTTAATTTATGACGAAAACTTTAAATACTAAATAATTAAACAGTATATATTTATTTAGTCTGAATGCAGGTTAGTTTTACGAATAAATTTACTTAATTAAAATTATATGATAAATATACGTGTAAAGTGTGTCGATGTTCGGTATCCACACTGAAGACGCTACAACCAGACGCCATCGTTTGTTTTTATCGAAAAAATGCGGGATTTTATATAATTTTTTGATTAGATGCGAAACAAAAATTCAAACGTTTGATTCGTGCGTTTGTAGAATAATGTATTATCGAAATGATATTAAATTTTAAACACTATTTAAATAAAATAATTCACTTGTTTCGGGAAAACAATTATATAAAATAAATTTTGAATCGAATACATATTTGGTTGTTTAATTATAATTCAAGATAAACAATATTAATTAAAATATTTTATCACGACTTATGCTTGCGTTATGATTATATGGGTGCAGTTTGCGAGCAAAACGGTTAGTCATTAAATTATTAGTCACCTCAAAACAGTCATTAATTGACTTAAACTTATCGCCTATCAGTCAAATCATATTTTAGTATTTCTAGTTTTATTTTTGAATAAATGAGTAAAGGGTACGTTAGCGTCCCGTCACGTATTCACGAAATAATAATTACCGAATTTACCAATGGCTGGCACATATTTTATTTATCAAAAGAGATGTGCTGTTTTGGGTTTAAGGAAAAAAAATAAAAACACGAGTCACAGACTCTTAAAATAAAAAAATAGATTAGAAATGATACGAAGCAGCGTATATAAAGATTTGGGTAATATTATTATCATATAGTTTCCATCAGCAGAAAGAAATTCAAATATATTTAGAGATTGAATGAGAAGTAAATTTGCTAATTTGTATTCAAGTGCGCAACTCTGTCATACTTATTATGACGTTCATCACAAAAGATGATGATTATGATGATGATGGCAATGATGTGCCAGAGAATGGCATAGACTTTAATCTTTATATATATGAAAAGGAAAGCCAAACTGAGCTCAATAACTCAGCGTTATGGTCTTGATTTGTGACACTGGATACGAATAGGGTAGCATAGAGAGCATTGGAAAGCATAGGATACTGATAGCTATAGTTGCGCTCTGCTCTTACTGTTCAGTAGAGAATCGTGCAATTCAACCATTATATACAGTACTGTACATACTGTAGATTCTACTGTACATTGTATACTGTATAAGTTGATATGCGTAAACTAAGTGAGTATCGATCCGGCAACTGAGCCCTAACATCATTGTGAGTGACAACTTGACGGATGCCATCGTTGCCAATATTCGTAGGCCAGGATTTACAGAAATGGCATTTCTCCGTGTAGTTTATGAGAAAGACTTAGCGCAATGCTATTTGGCTTCATTCCTCAATGTCTGTAGATATAGCTGGGAATAAAATCTTAGAGGCATTATATACCTCTTGGTGATGAATATAGCGACCATTACTGGAAACACTACCTCCCTATAAAAGCTTAGTCTGCAAATAAAAATTTAAAACTTTGGTGACTCCGAGAAACACAATATAAATCATTTTGAGTAAACCTCGATTCGGCCATAAGGCCATAACCATAAAGAATGAAAAAAATAGTTCCATGACTATGAAACCCATTTGCATTATAAACTTTTTTAGACATTTCGTGCAGTAGAAAATGATACTTTGCTCGACTATAATGTGCATCACATCATCACTTCTTTCTCTACTTTGATATGACATATTCAGATGTTGTTACCAAAGCAACACATATAACACGCTATAACTTTTGTGCCACTATTTATTGCCTGACTCTTTTAATGAGCATAACAAATGGATATTATCAGTCTCAGCAGGACTATCAATCGTCAAACTCTACGCTGACATCTAAAATGCACGAATCAAGTCTCAAGCAGACACAAGATTTGTGGTTATTGCTATTACTTTTACGATTATATTACATGCGTCAATATATTGGCACTTTTTTGCCCAATGATCGCAACCAAAACGAAAAATATAACGCAAAACTTGACGTCTGATATCACTAATAATAATAGCTATTCATTAAATATATGCTCCCAAATCAATACCATTACCATTTAAAGTAAAAAAAAATCCCATTTCATCCCTTCAATCAATCTACAGATGATACGTTTTTTACTGCCTCTCAAACATTCATCACTCTTTGAGACGTCTGCACACATCTCATTGTTTTGTTCTCAGGAATTAGTTTTTCAAGAAAAATAGGTGTTATTTATACTGCACATCAAAAAGCATTAAAACTTTTTTTGCTTTCTTTCTTTTTGTCTATTACAGTATTTTTATGATTTAGTTTCCGAACGCCTGTGTATGAGGTCAGCTGCAGTCGCAACTACTCTACTATACATTTATGAAAATGTATCTCCGCTAATATTGGCGCATATAAAAGTCCATTTTTCACATTATAAAGCGCTCGTAAAACTTACATACGCGGTAGAGTATGATCGGACAGCGCATCATAATCATTATTTATCCCTTAAAATAATAAGTTAGTAGACAAGTGTAACGTCTTTGGGTAATGCTGTCGACACTAGTAATGTTTTTGAATGGACATGTAAAAAGCATAACCTCATAAAATCTGGTATCAGATTTTCTAACTTGTTAAATATATGTTACCTTTCATCTATGACTATCCCTTTTCAAATTAATAACTTGCATGTTGTGTTTTTTTCTGTGTAAGAAATGATATGATATATAATGATTGCGTCGTATAACTTATATGTTTGTTTTTTATTTTATTTTTCAATATTAGATGGCATTATATGTGAAGAAAATATGCTTAAAGTTTATCTTAGCGCGTTAGTATACTACAGTTTTCGCATAGTTTTGAATTTTATTTCGATATTTTTTATTTTATTTTTTTCTATTTCCGTTTTCTTTTTTCAAATAACTTTATTTTAAAATAGAATGGTATCAAATAGAGAAGGAATTTCTTATCATCTGTGCAATTTAATTTTCTAATACTATAGTAAATATCCAGATGTAAACGCACAATATTTATCAAAATTTGCGCATAAAAGGAAACAAATTTTTAAAAAATGTGCCTCCATTTATTCATAGTTTTTGTTTACTTTTGCCTGATATTATTTTTTTAAATAATAATATTTTCAACATTGTATTTATGGGATCGCATTTAAAATCGCACTCTGAAATGCAAAAGGCGAACATTTGGTGAATGCGGTGTTAATCTTGTTGTTACGTGTGAATGACTGTGTTTGAATAATTATTCTTAATTGAAAAAATTTCCGAACATTCATTGTTTCATGTGATATCGCAATAACAGTCTTTTCATGCGTTTAACTAATGCCACGTATTTTTTGCATTTTAATTTTATACAAACATAACTACTATTAGTACAAAATTTATTTTTTTGTGTGATAATATTTGGGTATATTTCCTAAATACGGTAATTTAAAATTCATTTTTTATATTAAACATTTTTATTCCATGATAATTCAATATTTTTATATAAATAAATGAACTGCTACTTTAAATTTTATTCAAAACTGATTTACGCTAGATATTAATTTGATACTAAATTATACTAAATTTTTAAAAGTCCATTACTTAAGAGATCTATTAGACTCGTCATTATACCAAATCTTTTTAGCTATTATGTACATATTATGTGCTATTCAATATTTATATTCACATTTCAGTTCTCATGAATTTTTATTAATTTGTTTTATCATCCATACAATTGTATGGTCGAGCGAAAAAACTTGATCATTTAAATTAGGGTGTAGAGTACAGACACAAATATTGATATTCATATAGTAGTTTGATTTCAACTGAACAACTATTTAACGGTAGTTCGCGCATACAACTAAAGTACTTAATTTTATTTATTGAAACAATGGTTAACAGTGCTATTAATATACTGATCCATATTAAATAACATTAAAACTTCTTGATTAAAAAGTATTGAACATATTTTCATTTTTATCGGTTTTAAAACGTGGAAATTATCAATGATTAAAATATGTGTTATCACGAGTTATTTTAGCGCGTGATGTGGGCGATCAAAAATTACCAAAGCCTTAAAAATTATGCAGTATTTAATTTAGGCTATTATCAAACACATTTGCATGACTTAGTTGTTAATTATTTTCTTTCGTTCATGTTCTTGAGGCAAATATTGTAATATTTAAGATAAATAAATTAAAAACAGATCGGAAATAAACGCGATATTTGTTTCATTGGTCACTCTAATTGTAAAACAAGAACAACACATTCATAGAGAGCTCACTTTCTTATAGTTAAACTATGCTAAAATTTAATTTAAAATCTCAAAATAAAATACGTACAAATTTCAGTGGTCGAGCTAGTGCGGACACACAGACGGACGGACGGACGGACAGTGTCAAAAGCACAAGCTCGCCTTTTTCAAAAAAGTGAGCTAAAAAAATAAAATCATTTTTAAAATTTAAACCTTAATTCGTATGTATTATCCATTTATTTAAGTCATGGTTATGAAAATTAAGTTAACATTAATTTATTATAAAATTCGCTCCAAGCAATTAATTAGTAATTAATTCAAATATTCTTTTCACAGAGTAGTTTACATTTTGGTCATATTTCATAAGTATTTTACTGTAGCTTTAAAACGTGTATTAATATTTATTTACTTTGTAAACTGAATTCTATTTAGTATTTTGGTACTCTATTTTGTATTCTATTTATCAATTTAAGACAGTATTCGATCTAATAATACAAAACTAAAATTTTATATAAACTTTTTAATTTTATTTCCATATTAATCTAAAAATAAAACTTAATTATTAGCATATCCGTTATTTTAAAATGATTAAATACGGTTGGTATAACGAATAAAAAATTGAACCTCAAATACACATACATACATGTAATCAAAAGTTTAATAATCAAATTGTAAGCAAACTAATTTGCATATTAATCTTCATTTGATACCAAAGTTATTATGCGTCTTACAATTAAAATGTAACATATGATTGTTTAATATATACTGGTATTTTTATTTGTGTGACTAGGCTTTTACGATGTACTGGGGTTTTGTCTATTGAATTGGTACCCACTAGTATTGTTTACTATTAATTTAAGCGAACTTTACTTTACTCAAATAATTTTGCTTTCATGTCAATTGCTATTATGTTATTATTGCCTTTCGCGCAGTGCAACCAATTTTTATAATAATTCCCTTCTATAAAATAATTAATTGATTTTATATCCTAATATGAAACAAAATAAATATATTAAAAATACAAAATATTTATTTAATTGATTGAATACAGTAACTTTTAGAATGATTAAAATTCATATATTCTAATACAAATATAATAGTGTAAAAAACCCTAAACTTTTAAAATCGAAACCTTTAGAAATTAAAAAAAACGAATTTAAATTTCAATAAGTAAAGTTGTAAATATGCATTAAAAGGTTTTATTGAATTTATATGGATTCTATTAAAAAATAGTTTAATGAAAAACTTTAATTTAATGTATATATTCAAGTAATAATATGGGCATGAATTATTAGCCACACATCATTATCGTAAGTTATGTGCGATGTTCGACACACTTTATTAGTAATTATAATACTTGTAAGAGTAAAAAAAGCCAAATAACTTTTTAATTTCTTCATTAACAAGTTATTCAATAATATGCAAATATAAAGGAAAATTAAAGCGTTAATAAGTTTACTTATGAATTTAATTCTAGCGTTTGCATACTATAACGTTTTAATGAAGGTAAAGCAGGTGTAGAAACAGAATATAATTATATACACACACACATAAATTTATATTCATTTTTATCGTCATTCGTTATATAAAAAGTCATTGAATGGTCTCACACCTGCATTTGATGCAATCCATCATCTCGTCATTCATGGAGATTCGTCACGAAATGCCAAATTGTTTTTCACATAAATTATTATTTTTGACTCTCGCATCTGCGTCTCAACGCATTAATAAATGCCACATAAAAATAATACTTACTGTTGTTTTGATCAGGTATCACATGAAAAGAGAGGGAGAGAGAGAAAGAAATAAAGAAAGAGAGGAGAGAGAGAGAGAGAGAGAGAGAGAGTTTAATGAGAATGTCAGGAAATTTAGAATTTACTGCTCAACTAAAATGCAAAAGAAAAAGCAAATAAGAAACTAAAAAACTATTTATCGTTTTTTGCGTTAAAAGGATATGAAATTGATATATAAACCCGATATTTGTTTTGTAATTTCTAAAAAATTATTTACATTAAGTTATATGTAGTCGTCAGGTAAAAAATGTTAAAATGTTAATACAACAACTATTAATAATAATTAAGTAAAAAATTCCAATTAAAAACTTTAACTCAAAATGATATGTTTATTTTCTAGAGTTATATTAAGCTTGAAATATGAGTTTTTAGTTAATTTTGATTTTGTTCTAACTTTAAGCTTATATGTTTGAGACGTGTCTTTCCATCAATCTCGAAAAATGAAGTAAAAATAAGAGAAAGAAGGATAAAACATTAACTGAATGGAGGAAAAATCTTATCAAATAAATAAAGAATTTAGTTGAAGTAAAAAATCAAAATTTTGCTTAAAAACAATTTTAAGAGTATGTTTAAAGAGTAATTTTAAAAGAATTTTACGAGTATTCGTCAAAACATGGTTACTAACGATAAGTGCCTCATTTCATGATAGAATCCAATTTTTTAAATAATATAAACTTATATAATTTATAAATACTATAGATTTCTAAATACATAATTAAGTCGGGTTTCCCGTATTCAGGATATGAATAATAAATTATTACACTTAGAAATGTTATTCGTTTATTAGTCATACTAATAATTGTCAATAACATTATTTCTAATACAGAAGTATTAGTCGCTAATTTTATCGCTAAGTTAATAATAAATAAGTTTGTTTTGTTGCAATATTTCTATGTTAAGAAATAAGCAACGTTAGAACTAATGTTGAAAACAGCAGTTGCCAAAAATAATTTGGTAAAACAACTTAAATGATATTCGATTATAGAAAATATATAATTATTATATTAGCATTTTTTCATATTTGCTAACTTAATATCATACTTAATATGTTTTCTCCCCTAAACTACGAACATTTAAAAATAATAAAACTTAATAAAAAATAAAATTCACGTCAGAGCTGTGCCAAGTATTCGAGGCTTAACCTTAAGAAAAATGATGAATAATTAAAAATAACATTTTGATTGATTTAATAAAGAAATATTTGATTGCATTAGCATTTAATGTTTTCACGAAAAAAAAACATTTAAAATATGCACACCTTTGAGTGGGAAAACGCTTTTTTTTACTTATTGAAAAAAAAGCAAATTAATGCTGTTTTTCGCCAGCCATAATTAGATAGATAGTTAATGAGCTAATTGTGAAATCTATTATATTTGACATCGCAATGGACATTGCATGTATCCTTCACGCTTCACTGATCAGTGCACAATAATATGCAAAGTAAAAAACCTGAATATAATTCGTTGCTAATTTGAATAAAAGTAATAATTCATTTAAATTATTTCGGAGTGTTGTCGTTATTAAAAATAGGAACAAATAATATTTAGTTCACTGTTTCGGTTTTTCTCAGTAAAACGATAATAAACAAAATTGGTATAGAAAAATAGGAATTATCGAAAAAGGGGGGAAATGGTTAATGTTAATGCTTTTGTGTATGTGTCTGTCCAGAAGAATCATTCGTCATTTGAGTCATTATTATTATTATTGTACAGCAAAAGTATTGGCCATGCATTGCATTTTGCGACTGGAAATGGCTGTGAGTTTGGAAGAGTGCGTTCAGAAGTTATCAATCAAATGTGACACTCAAACCTGCATGCATTCACTAGCAATAGTGGATTCTGTGGAAGGGGATCGCTCTCTAATTGAAAATCACTACAGATAATCACAAATAAATATATATTTATGGAAAATGCCAGACAAAAGTCAGACCATAAGTGATCGTTGATCGCATATTTTCTATTGAATAAATTTCGCTCATTTAGTTTTTCTTATTTCTCCCATTCATTCCGATTGTATTTTGTATTTCTACGCATTTCATGCGTTTGTCAGTTTTGCCCATTAAATTGTGTGCGTGTTTCTGATTAGAATCATTGTCAAAAATTTACACTAACGGAAAATGTAGTCAAAAAGTTTTATAATAAATTTGTTTGCATTAATTATTTTAGCAAAAATTATAAATGCATTGCACATTACGCGCATTGAATTTTAAATACGTTAACTTAAAATGATATTCTTGTAGTTTATTAAGTTATAAGAGTTTTATGTAATTAAAAAATTAATACAAATAGTATCATTTTCTGTGAATAATTAACATAATTTTAGCCATTAATAAACACTCGTTCGTTTCAGACAGTGATATAATGTAATTAATATATAGGAAGCGTATATTTTGCCAATTATTTCTCTAAATGATTCTTACTCTATTAAAATATCCGTAATCTAACTCATAATATTTTTTTAAAAAATTAATTAAAACATTATATTTAATTGCATTAAAATTAGAATATTTTGGGCCCACAATAATGTTTGCCAAATCTATGTGTCAATAATTTGGATAATTAATACAAGAAAAGATCAAATGAGCTTTATATGCAAAATATATGCTTAAAGAAAATAAAAGCATAGAAATAATAAGTGAACTGAGATCTAAATAGAAGGAAAACATTACAAAATACAAGGATGCGAGGCATAACCATATATAATTCCGATAACTTTAGGGCAAAACGTAGCAGTTAATTAAAAAAGCAAGCAATTATAGAATAATGGAGATATATTTTATTCTTTATTTTATTTTCTTTAATTACGAAACTAAATAAATTAAATCAATCTAAACAAAGATAAATTGATGATAAGCCTGAATAACTGTTGAACTAAATAAATATTTAGATTTAAATTTTTCTTCCTGTTTTTGCTAATTTTGAATTCGCATATAATCAATGGTTGCCATTAATTTATTACAATTTATTTTTAAAAATTTAAGAAATAATAATTAAATATTTTAATTCATTAAAATGAAATCCTATATAATCATGATAGTAATTTCGATAACATTTACGACTATTAAGAAAAATAATAGCAATGAATCTATGAAACAAAACGAATTTTTAAAATACAAATAAAACAAAATCGACTGGTAATTCATTTCGAATGTTATAAATAAATCGAAATATTTTTAATGATTTCATGCATAACTTGTAATGATAGCCTGTGTCACAAGCGATCGACCAAATACTGGGCGGAACACGCATTGCTATCGTTAACTCTCATCATTTGTCCTCAAATACAATTAATCATTCGGTGTGCTCTCAGTTACCAATTTTAACAAAAACATTTGACGCAAAAATTCAATGCACAATGAATCAGCAGTGAGTCGTGAGTCTTCGATATACGGTATATATCGAAAAACTTTTTGGTTGAAAAAATTTTGATTGCAAAAGCGAATCTCTCGTGTGATAGATGGCGATATTAAAATGGGTTTTAAGAACAAATGCGCAGCTAATTTAAGTTTTATATTTGTTAACCATTATTTAAATTGTTTTAATAGTTTAAATGATTATAAACTTTTCCTTCAATAAAAATGTAATAATTTTGATTTTATTTATGTTTTCAAAAAAATAATTCTTATTTGAAAATTCAGTTTTAAATGGATATTAAAAGTAAACACAGTAAAGCATTTTTTGCTTTACTTTTTTAATTACAGGGAAAAAATAAAATGTTTAATTCTTAAGAAAATAGTTCGTGCCATAACTAATATGGAGGAAAAAATTGTATTCTTATTTATTTCTTAAACCAGGATTGTGGTCTTTTTGTGAACCTGATTTTAAACTGATAAATTAATTATGAAATTTGGATCTCTACTGAATCAAAAAGTTTAAATAATTATTCTATATTAATAAACAGCGATACAAACCTCAGCGAAGTTTATCGATAGAGAATAAAACTATTGTTCACCTAATCTTCCATATCAAAGAAAACTCTACTTTAGTTAAAGTCCACTGCGGACGTACAGAAATATAAGTGAAAGCTAAAAAATAAAAATAAATAATTTGCTCATACACTGAGAGCAAAATTATTGCCTAATTATTCATAAAATATTTAATATATTAATTATTAAAATATTATTAATTTTGGTTTATAATAATAGCATCAAATTTCGAACTCAAATCTTATTCCACCACTAATCTTAACCTTGACTATAAATGATTTGTTGAATCATATGTAGCAATTGTAGCACAGCTCGGGAAAGATATGTAAATCTTTAATGGGCAACATTCCATGAAAATTGCTCGAATCCGTTAACTCAATAATAATTATAGTTATATCGTATAAGAGAATTTCAATCGAGTTTGAATCCATTTTTGTGTTTCGGTAAAACTGTTTCATTCATAAACTTAGAAAATCAAATATTATGCATACTGTAAGCTATAAATTTTGTGTTATCGCAATATTTCTGTTTGAATTTTTTTTAAAAATTTAGCTCAATTTTAACATTTAAATATTTATTTAACTTTTAATAAAAATTGTGAAATAAATTAAATTTATTTGTGCATTCACTAGAATGTCATTAATTTAACTAAACTTTTGTTTAATCTAACATTATTAAAATTTTTGTTATACTCTGTACAGTAGACATAAGTAGTAATTTTAGTTCAGTATATATTAAACAAAAAAGTAGGTAAACACCTAATGAACACTCTTTACATGTACTTTAAGCAACGTTTTGAAGAGAGAGAAGTGAAAACTGAAGAGAAGCTGTCATAAGGTTCACATTTGATTAATTGCTTCAAATTTTTGCTAGTATTGAGCTATAATTCATTCCTGGGCGCAAACATGTTTGCCTCCTCTCTCTCTCTCTCTTTCTCTCTCGCTCACTCATACACACATCTCTTTGTTTCAATATACATTTAAAAAACATTTTCTAGCATGTAATATCCCATTTGCACATCTTTTGTTACTTTTTCAAAAAACAAACCCAGCAAAAATATTGTGCTATTCGTTTCACATATTCACGTATTCCCATATTTAGTTAAGCTCGTGATTTTAGTCTCGGGGGCTGTCATATTGTGATTGATGTCTAAGAGTGGGATGGGGTGGTCAACACAACGCAAATATAATGATATTTCTGATGATGAGTTTATGCCACGACAGAGACTGATGTGCTGCCATTGTATCTAGTGTTGGACCCAATCAGAGACACGCCTATCTTTGGGGTCACTCTTCACCCATAGATTATTTTGAGGTCACAATATATACTGTAGTGAAACATTTTTGAGGGACACATCATATATCCTGTCCATACAAAATTTTAGATACATTCAACATAGACTGATGAGTTTTCTTTGTTTGAAAGGGCAGCAGAAAAAAGTTTGCTTTTATTACAAGTGAACTCCACCTACTCATTACTTTGAGAGTAATAAAAGTGATGCCGTGATGGAAATGATGTGAACCATATATCAAAAAAATGCTAACATTATAGCGTTAGTTCAGTAAACGTTGCCAGCTTTGGAAACGTTGGAAGCATTGGAAACGTTGGCTGCAAACAAACCATTTGCATATAAAGTACCGGTTGCGAGATAGAAGGAAGAGTTCCCAAATGCCAAACTGTGCCAATCGCTAATGAATCACAAGTTGGTATTACTAGTGGACATATTCTAAAGTTCCTAATTAATTATTACGTGTATGTCTACCATTTGTTATGATAGTACAGTATTACCGAAAAGGGAAATAGTTATACTGCGGATGGCAATGAATGGCTAGATCACAAAAATGAGACGTGAATTGCAGCCAACTTTTACTGCACAACGAGAAAATGTTGGACTGATTTATTTGCACATTTACTTTTTTCTGTATGTACGGTGGAATGGATGCGATGGAAGCAATGGATGAAATGGACAGCCGTCAAGCATCAATCACCGAAATAGCGTTCAGGAAAGTGACACTTAATGCACCCGAGAGACAAATGAGTGTTACATAAGCACTAGTACACCACACACTTCTGCACAAATGCCAGAAATGAGACAGAAATAAAAGACTAAGCGAAAAATATTCACGTTATAATAAAAGTAATAATAATAATAATAATAAGCCATAACAAGTAATAGCACTATGTTTTCTCTTCCTATTTTGTTTATATTAATTTATGAACTTATACCAATTTATGGGCCCTTTTATAGGGCCCATATGTACAGTTTGGGTGAAACAACTGACTCACTTGGGAGGCTTTACTGGAATAGTTGGGCCTAAGTATTGCACAAATGGTATTCTTCGGATGAGTTAAGAGTATAATGGGGTAAACTATTTCTTTTCTCCAAACTATGCTATACTACTCTCTACACTGCTCTACTCTAGTCTAAGCTCATCTCATTTCTCTCTCTTCTCTCTTTCTTCATTTGTAGTGAAATTGTCATTTTTGCCTCATTTTAGTCTATATACAGAAATATATATATATATAGAGATGATCAAAACTTTGGAATGGCTGCAAATGACAAGCGACTAACTGTTAAGTGAAATAAGGATTCAACATGACATCGTTGCTAAAGGGGGGCTCAATCTTCTCATTGAAAATGTTGTGCTCATCCAAATAGAAAACCTTTTTTGATACGAACGGAAACTGAAAAGTTATGATAACAACTGTAATGATTTGTTACCGATAAATTGTGTGTTCGCTTTCTATCTCTCTATTTTCTAGTTTTAAATAATTCAAGAATTTCCACATTTTTTTCGTTCAGCTATGGAAACGTTAAGAGGGAAAAAAGAAAAACTAGAATAAGAGAGAGGGAGAGAGAACTGTGTTTTACTGTTATGACATAATTGGAGAGATAGGGCGTAAAACAAATTTGGATCGTAACAGATATAGTAATCAAACAAATAAATATTATTCACAATTTGCGAAGTTATAATGAAATAAAATAATTTACTGGTGCTACTGCTCTACTCTATGGGTTATTCGCAGGTAATAACGATACACAATCCATTTGTGCGATTCGTTATTTACGATATGGGATTTGACGAGTTTGAGCCATAACTAAAATAAAGTACCCTTTATGTTATATAGCAGTTATGTATTATAAGCGTTGAAAATGTCTTAAACATTATTGCCAAACAGTTTTCTATTTATGCTTTTCTTTCATTATAAATACGATATACAGTAATGTATAGTTGTTGTGTAACTAATGCCTGGCGTATACGGTTTGACAATAGCTAATTAAATGCAACAGAAACGTATATAACGCTATAGCGTTAACAGTGCATATTGGCATTGCACTCAACTTCTATGACAATGTTTTTAAAAACTGTGAAAACGTTGAAAAGAGTTGGATAGTATCAAAAGTTTTGAGATGAGAGCGAACTGCGAACTGTATGTGCACATCAAAAGCAGACATTCAAAAATGAAGATTAATTCTGAGTTGAAGCCATTCAAATAACGCTCCACTGATCGCAAACTAACGCAAACTGCTCTAAAACTTTCAATTGCATATTTCAACATTAAAATGACAAGGAATGAGGCAAACGATGACTTTGACAGGGAATCATGCGATAGAGCGAAAGAGTTGAGTTAGAATTAGCTCAGACACGAATAGCACGCTATATTGCCTAATATTATACGGATTAACGCAATTATTAACGCAATGCTTATCTTTTTTCTAATGCGAAAACTTATTATTAATAAATATTCAGTTTATTGCTATCAGGCTATCATATAGTATATAGAACTTCTATACGCTTTTAGTAACCATATCAGCATAAATCTATAGAAATGTTTTTATATCTTAATTAAGAGTTTTTTATGTCATAAAATAAAGTATTTATAAAAATTTCTGATATGGAATTTTTCGGATTGATATTAAATGACTAAAACAAAAAACAAATTTAATGTTCTGACTGAGACCTCAGCTCACTTTTACAGAAAAAAAGTTGAGCTTATTTAATGTTGCATATGTTTTCCAGAGAAGAATAACAATTTTAAAATAAAAATTTAATACTATTTTCTTAGATTAAAAACGATTTTGCCATTAAGACAAGTGAGTTTTTTTGTTTCAAAAGAAAATAAATACGGCAATTAAAAAGGCTTGGATATAAAAACATTTTTTTTGATTAGGTTTTTTAGAAGTCAAAGTAATAATTTGTACACACCTTTAATCATTTGATAAACCAATGCATTCAAAAAAATGCTTACGTAAAAAATTTTGATTAAATTAATTAGAGTTGAGTTTCGCCGAACAATAAAATAACATCAAATAAAATAAATCATTGACGCTTCGAAAGTTTCTAATAAATATAATAAACCTGAACATTTTTTACGCGAATACTTGTTTACGTAGGAAAACAGATATTTAACAAAAACTTAATTTTTCCGTGACTATAATTAATTAAACTGAAAATGAATTAACAAATAAATAAATTTTTTCCAAAAAAATAACTATGCATAATCGCAGCATTTTTTCCCAAAATAAGATAATATTGACGTTAAGTTTGATCGTAATTTATTTGAGATGTCTATAAAAGATATTTATATTTTAAGGTATCAAAAAAATTTAAATATACCTTCGTTTTAAAATATTTTCGCAAGGATTAATGAATTGTCACATTTAATTAATTGAGACTTTTTTGAGTACGATTTCAAATGTCGATTAACAGTTTGGGTTTTATTAAAAGTAATTTATTTTTGCTTCTGTCTTTTTTATTCGTATCATTTTAATGCCATTTTAATACACGATTATTACGTATGATTTGTTATTAAGAAGAAGGTTATGGCAAACAACCACACAACTGTTTCCTCGTTAAAAACTACGAATCTTTTTCCTTAATAAAAAAACGTACAGAAAAACAAAAAAAAAATTATTAATCAGATAGAGATATATCATGGCATAAAAATCGTTTGTTTATTATAAAAACTGGCTAAAAAAGTAAAAAGATTTTAGCTACAAAAACTTCTTTTTCGTTTATTTTACCACGAAAAAACAGTCAAATAAAATGTTAATTGCTATTCATAGTCGACAAACAGTTACCGGCAAGTTTGTTATGTGCTTTTATATTTAATTAAATACCCACAAAAAATATTACGTATTCACAGCGGCTGTATTAATAATAGTGAGAGTAGTTATTTCAATCAAATGCGTATATTATTTACGATTTTAGCTGAAAATGAATAATAGCTGTTACGGAATACACACGTAAATAATTATTGCGCATATTTTTTAATAATTTGTAAAGCAAGTCATCTTTTTTGGAAAGTGATTTATAATCTCTATCACAACAATACCGTTTTGAAGAAAAAAAAACCTGAAAATAGCGTGTATTTTACTATTAGTAATGCCTTATCGTAAAAAAATATTGCATTTCAATATTACATCTAAACCCCAAAAGAGGTTTTGATGGTTATAACCACCATTAAGCATATTGAAAGTTTTGTATAAGTTTAGACTACAATCGCTTTTTATAAACTATTTTTTAGCATACGCCGTGATTTCACAAAAAAATTCAATTTAGTCGCGCGTTATCTATAATGACATTTTATTATTATTGATGAAACACTGGTGTCACTCAAACATAGCGATGTTTAGCCCAAAAAAAATTAAATATAAATATTACTTAAACACTGTTTAAATATTGCATTTCTTACAACAGCAACCGCAGTTCAAGTGTATTATAATAGATATCGAACGTACGTTTATATGCATAGACTATTCGTTTATTAAAATGGGAAAAATTAAATAAATATTCGTTGCGGAATTAGATTAGAGTCATTTATCATTGAAATGTTGTTTTTGTTATGTATGGCAGGGATGAGTGACGCAACACATTAGAAATGATAGAAATGGACATATAATGTATAACTACTATCCGATAGACACATATCTCCGCCAATTTTAGTGCGCGCTATCATATTTTTATGCGCAGTTATTAATAATCTAGAGTCCACGGCATCGATCAAACAAAGAGATATGTGGCCTAAACTCTTTTAAATAATTTCCCAGAGTGCACATAAAACTGAAGAGAAAAATAAAAAATCGGCAAATAGCAAAAAACCTAACGATATGCCCTACTTTGTGCTAAATAGAATTAATCCCATCTGCATATGAACTGTCAATAACTTGAGTCTCTCTCTCTCTTTTACTTTTTAATACCAGCTCTTTAAAGCCATTCCCGAACTTTGTGTCGGTTTTTTTCATTTTGGTGGAAAACTACAACTTTTTTTCATCGATGGATGTGTTTTTTTCTTCGATTTGAGAGCAATAAATCTAATTCCTAACCACAATTGAGTGTATTGAATATCAGTGGAAATACAAAAAAGAGATCATAACACGAGTAACAATAGTTAGAGTTTCTAACTTTAAAATTTTTGTTGCTGGTTTGCTACA
>JAQIXJ010001089.1:0-23763 GCA_034700185.1 Phthiracarus laevigatus | reverse complement strand
AAATCCCTTAATTAAAGTAAGAAATTTTAAAATCCCTTTATTAGAGTAAAGATCAAAATCCCTTTATTAGAGTAAGAGTGTGCACGTACAGACGGACGGACGGACAGACATACCCAAATCCATATATCTGACAAATTTGCAAAGTCAGATAAAAAGTTATATAAAAGTTTAGTTAATTATGCATTTGGCAAAATAAATTATTTTATTCCTCGTAATATAATCAAAAGCAATTGTAATATTCTTTTTATTATTATAATGTATATTTGAAAATCCTAAAAATTTGAAAAGTACATAGAAATAAAGGAAGCTTTCTGCCCCGATTTCGGCAATTATTTCCCAACTAATTTTTTAAAAAATCTCAAGTTAAAGCTTTTTTAAAGTAGTTTTTTTACTCATAAACATTTGAGGTCACCATTTTTTATTGATCAACATTAATACCAAACATTTTTTGTCTATTCCTATGAATGCATTGAAATGTTAAGTGGGCGTGGCTTAGTATAACATTTCTATGCATTGATAGGAATAGACAAAAAATGTTTGATTAATAGATTAAAATTAGAAAATGAAATCATAAAATCATTTAAACGATTACGTTTTAGTGTTTCTAACATTCAGTGTCAGCAATTTTGTCTTAATTTTTATTAAACATTCTATTTAATTTTAATGATTTAATATTTCAAATAAAATAATTATAAATATCGAGTTTTTCTAATATACTCTTATTGAATTTTATTTTCTTAAAAATTAAATTAATTTAAAATAGTTTTACAGTACAAAATAAATTCTTTTATTTTTTTATTTTATAAATTTTCTCAAATTTCAAACCTTTAATTTCAACAGATATCTATTGAATTCTTTTATTATATACTATACTTTCATTTTTAGATATTTAATCTTTCAATATAATTTGAATTATAAATCAAAATTAAACGGTACATAACATGCATATAACTTTCAGCAGAAACAGTTAAATTCAGAACTGAAGATGAAACGTTAGAGAACTTTTCGAAATTCTATTCACTAACAACATTAGTGATCAAAACTGTCTTGTAAGTAAAAATTATTATCATAAAAATGTTTCGAACCAATAATGGATTCATTTAATTTGTCTAAATTTATTTTCTTAATAACGGTTCTATTTTTGGCTTATGGTTTTACTTTTTAACAACAATCAATAAGTATTTTAGATAAAAATTATATTTTGTCTGTAACAATGATTTATTAAACTAAACGGAAAATCGTTTTACCTCTTGATTAATTCTAAATTCTCTTTGAATTAACGTATAATAAAAGTGTTCTATCTATAGAACAAAGTAAAAAATCCTTTTTTAGGCTAAGAATACACTATTATTTCATTGAATGTAATTTAAATTTAAAAACAAAAATAAAAAAATTGAAACATTTTTTATGGTATTGTTAATTATAGATTTTGGTAATTATTTTTTACTTGTTAATTTTTATTTGAATGAATATTTAAAATAATTAAATAATTGTAAGGTCCTAATATTAAATAAATTTTTTAAATATTTCAAATAAAAAACCTTGTTGTTAAATATTTTATATAGAGCTCTTAATTAAATAATTATGTTTGTTCATTCTAAAAAAATAAAATTAAAATTAACACATTTGACTAACTAGAATCAGTAAATAAATTAAATTATGTCTTTGTAACTCACATAAATGCAAAACAAGAACGATACATTCTTAAAGAACTTTTTTTACAATTTTAATAGTTATTTGCAATCTTTTGTCTTATATATATTAGTTTCATTCTAATAATTCAGTCTATATTTTAAGATGTCAAATCCCTTTATTAAAATACAGAAGAAAAAGGAGAAATATTTTTTTATTATGCGTGCTTGCAAACAGACAGATGGACATTGTCAAAAGCATAAGCTATACTTTTATTTAAAAAAGTGAGGTTTTAAAAAATGAACACTTACTGAAGTACTATTTTTAAAAATCTTTTAAAACAATTAAAAATATTTACCGTAACAATGTTAAATCAAAGTGTTGTTTAATTAAAATTAGAAATCAATAATGTTAGCCAACAGTTGAAATAAAGTAAAAGTTAGGGCATTACTAATGTTCATCCTTGTTTTGATTTGGCTCACTTTTCCAAATTTTTATGATAATTTCATTTCATATTTTGTTTATCAAAAATGCTAATTTGTAATTCCATATTTACTTTTTGATTATTTTGAGTTGCAATTTAATTTACATTTTGATTTCAATTTTCAAAACGGAAACAACTCTATTTGTTGGTGACAAGAGTAAATTTAATTGCACCACACATAAATACCTAATTAATTTAGAAACTGTAACGTTATAATTATTAATTATTACAAACTAATAAAAAATGTATTTCACATTATATATTGGTTGAAGATAAAAACGAAGAATTGAGGAAAAGCCTTTATTTAATTAGATTAAATTATAGCTACAGCAGTATTATAACTACACGATCTATATTAAAACAAGCATTTTGGAAGCTGCTTAAAAACTGCTTTTTATTATCTGGATAATTTCGATAAAGTTATGCTATTCATTTAAAATTTTAGAGATTCTAAAAACCAGGCAATTAGTATAATTAAACTACTAGTTAAAAATAATTATTAAAAGAACAACTTTTAAGTTTTCATGTTTTTAGAAAACTCACAAAAAATATTAAAAATTAGAAAGTTCATCACTGTCAATTACTGATCAATTGAATTTAATTGAAGAAGCAAAATAATTTTTCCCTTATTATTGTTTAGTTAAACTAATATGTTGTTTGGACAAAAATCCGGATTTTATAGATTTTACAACAAAAGAAAATACATTAGACTTTCAGCTCAAAATTATATTTGCTTCAATTGTATCATACTAAGTTTAAAGATCTTCCTATCAATATAATTAAAGTCTTATAGATTTAAGATTTAATTTGCTAGAATCAAAATTTGAAAAATAATAATTAAATACAATTTTATATAAATTAATTAATTAATTTTGTTTTCCAGAATAATCCTTAATTTTGAGTAAACTTTCTTTTTCCTAGCTGCAATTAATCTTTTTAACAGCTGAAAATTTCGTCTCTATTTATATGACATGAATATAAGGCAGTTTCCGGCGGGCGCCATAGTGCCACAAATTATATTAATTAATTAAATTTATTAAAAACTAACCAAAAATGAAACATTAATTTTTGTATTGAACATTAACATACTATTTTCAATAAATGAATTAATATTTAATTAATTATTAGCATTGAATAAAAAAGAAAGTTTTTAATTAATAATTACTACATCTTGATCATTGTCAAAAACAAGTTCATTTTGTGGTCGTTAGCTTCGATTTCTGAACAAATTATTTTCGTTTTCATTCAAAAATAAGAAGTAATAGGTATATTTGCAACTGTTATTACAACATAAAATTTCGATAAAAGCACAATGTAATGATTTCCATTTAGATCTATTAACGAAACTGGTTGTATATGACTTGTGTATGACTGTTGTGCATGACTGTGTGTGTATGACTATGTTTGCATGACTGTGTGTGTAAAACAGTGTGTGCATGACTGTGTGTGTATGAACGTGTTTATAACTGTGTGAGTATGCCTGTTTGTATATAACTGTGTGTGCATAACTGTGTGTATGATGATGTGTAAATGACTTCGTGTGTATGATTATGTACGCATGACTGTGTGTATGGCTATGTATGCATGACCATGTGTGTGTGACTGTTTATAACTGTGTATGCTTGGCTGTGTGTGTGTATGACTATGTGTGCATAAATCTGTGTATGACATTATGTGCATGCCGGTGTGTGTAATACAGTGTGTGAATGACTGTGTGTGTATGTCTATGTATGCATGATAGTGTATGTACTACTGTGTGTGCATGACTGTGTGCAAGTCTGTGTTTATGAGTGTGTATGCATGACTGTGTATGCATGACTGTGTAAGCTCGACTGTGTGTGTATAACTGCATGTGCATGAATGTGTGTATGACTGTGTTTGTATTACTATGTGTGTATGACTGTGCGCAAGGCTGTATATATGACTGTGTATATATGACTGTGTATATATGACTGTGTATATATGACTGTGTATATATGACTGTGTATATATGACTGTGCATATATGACTGTGTATATATGACTGTGCATATATTACTTTTTATGACTGTGTGTGTGTATATGACTGTGTATATATTACTGTTTATGACTATGTGTGTATAACTTTGTGTGCATGCCGGACTCCATCCGTTCAATTCGGACTCCAACCGCCTTGTGGAACTTAACCGCATATATTTTACTAAACCGGCTTTCGACTGTGTGTGTATATGGGTTTGCGAGTGTGCTTATGTCTGTCTATAAATGGCAATGTATGACTGTATGTATGACTCAAATGATAAAGGTGTTAAAGGGTAACATTTTTATGGACACCTCGTTTATGAATTTTGCGCCTACCACTTCGAGTGGTCATTCATTTTACTCAGTTTATTCAGAAGAGTCAAATGATGGAGGTGATGAAGGGTATTTGAACATTTATGTGGACATTAACTCTATGTGGGTGTGCCAACCACCTCAAGTGACCCTTTATTTAACTCAGGTTATACAGTAGAGTCAAATGATATGGGCGTTTGAGGGTTTTTTTTTAACATTTTTTGCACTTTTCCTGAATTAGGGTTGCCAACCACCTCAAGACCCTCTTAATTGACCTAAGACTCTCTTTTATATAAATCCATTGATATAGATGTAAATTGGACTTTTGGGAAAGTCGATAATAGTGGTGTTGAATATGTTTTTCCACCCCAATTAATTAAATAAGGGTCCTGCCACCTTGTAACCTTCTGAAGTGCACTTCTCTCTTCGAGCTGAGTTCATTGATATAGGTGTCGAGGGGGTGGATATTCCATGAGAGTCGTCTACAAAGGATCAAACAAACAAACAACATACCAATTTTGTTATTTATATACTCTGATTCGATGTGTTTTGTTATTCTCATTTATATAAAATGATATAGTCTTAGGTAAAAGATTACTAATTTGATTTGAATTTTAAACGCCTTTTAATTAACTAATCATAACCATAAGTTTATGAGAAAAGTGACTTATTTTTAGTTCAAAGAAAAAACACTTTTATTTGTTTCTGATTGGTATAACAATGATCGCAAAATTTTTTCAAGTGGAAAAGAGTCAGAATGTCATGACAGCGAGAGAAGTAATACCGTTTGTTGGAGACTTTGATAAGTTTGGGATACTCGAGTACGGCGTTTACTTGTCGTCTAATGATGCGGTCTAACCAGTACATTGTTATCGTTGATACCAGTGATGCTCATATACTATTGTTATTGATAGTTGTTTCAGAATAATGAGATCTTCGTTGATGGTGTCGTAGACAATCGTTGAAAGGAAGGGTCAATGACTTAATGTGAAATGTAAAAAGTGAGACTTATAATCACTACTGTATAAAACGCAATAGAAAACATTGCATGAAAGTAATCAGTTTTTAACACAACTTTATTATACAAAATCTAATTTAAAAGTGAATATTGATAACGAAAAACATTGTGTTATTAACAAAGCGTTTACATTGCGTTAGAATCATTGAACTTGTGAGTAAGATTTAAGCGTTACTAACAAACGAGTCTTTTAACATGTAAATGTAATGAAAAGTAATTGAATTGTGTTGAAGAGGTGAACGGTGTGCTCTTAATCCCATATTAAATTATAATAATTATACTCATGACATTTATCAAACTTTCAGATAACTTGCTTCAAAATTTCTTTATAAAAGTTTTCAATAAGATAGACATTAACTTTTGAAAAACTATTTGAATTTTTAGAAATATAGATTAGAATAGTAGATTTAATAGTTATTTAACAATATCAAAATGATATACCAAACAAGAATGCACATTCATAGAGAGCTCACTTTTTCATAGGTTAATGTAAACATAAGTTATAAATATATTAGGATTTTAGCCAAGACTGCGAAATTCCGAATCCCATTATAAATATAAAAAATCGGTAAAATCCTTTTACTAATACAAGACAGCGAACATAAGGACGGACAGATGAACGGATAGAAGGATATTCAGACAGACAAGTTTAAATCCATAAGCTAGCCTTTTTTGAAATAGTGAGCTTAAAAATTTAATTAAAAGTCTATGATTGAATCTTAATCTAGAATTCTTTTCCAAACTGTAAATAAAATAATTAAGTTGGCTGATCATATACAATCAAAAATATTATGTATATTTAATGGCAGGAATCCGTTAGCGGATTATTTTTCCGTATGAAGAAAAAACTATGTTATGAGATATTGTTTCAGACATTTTTACAATTATTTTTTTTACCATATCCATTTCAGTTTCCAACCACAGTTACGTTTAAATTTAGAGTTTCCATTAACGTTTAAATTCCATTATTGTTTCGCTTTTATTTAATAATATTTTTTTTAGCTTACAGATAAATAGATAACGCGAACGGTAAACTGCAGAAAAAGGAATGCATTGCACTTTAGTCTGTGCAATGGTAAACAAAAATTAAGCTATATTGGTTTGACAAAATCAGCGAAACCACTATTTCGAATAGGACTAAAGTCACTGCGACTGTTGGAGTCTTCAATACCTCTTATGAACGCAAAGACTTCCCAGTCGGACTAACACAGCATCTAATTGGAGTGAATATTTAACTTAATCTTCTATATTAATTTATACTAAGAGAATACTTGTATCGCAATCGCGGATACTTGTTTTTTGCCTTAAATCATTAACTTTAAAAGTCAACGTTAATTCATATAAAGTATTTTTGGCTGTTACTGCACTAAATTGCTCATAAATAACAACTTAATAATTATATCGAAAAAATATAAATAAATTAAACTATAATTTAATAAATGATTAATAAAAAACAAACAAAGAAGAGCTTCGAACTATTTATATCACATTATATTTTGAGAAATAAGTTTGAAAAATGAGAAACGGTTGTCTTAGATAACTAATTAAAATAATATCAAATTATTATATTTAAATATTTAATTAATAAACACTAGTGTTTGGTAATTTACTAAGTTGTTAATAATAAGGTTTGATATTTGAAACTAATTTAAAGGCAATACTTTACGTATCCGTAACTTTATTTAATGACCGTTATTTTAAGAACATTTTTTAGTTTTTTGAGATGAACGGTTTGAAGCTTGTTAGTACATTCACTATAAATTATTCGATAATAAACTGGTAAAACTTATGACAATGAGCGGATCATTCCATTGACAAAATAGTTTCTTCATGGCGCATTCCAATTGTGTAGGTGTATTCAACTCAAAAGCTTCAAAATTATTATCGCGTCTATTTTAATGTGATGTCTCCTTTGAGTTTCTTGGTTTCCAGACGATCTTTAGATGTTTCCAGTTGTTCATATATTGCCTGTTTAGACTCGAATCTCGATTTCAAGCAATATTTTATATCGATTAAAAGCATAGATTGTCTTTCATAAAGCAGAAGATATGAAGTTTCTTTCATTGAGCTTTTTCGATGTGTGTTATATGCTAATACAAACATTGCTAACTGCTAGTACAATTTCTTGAAAAATTTGATTGCATATGTAGTTCAATTTGTTAAATTAATCCATACTTTGGGAGTGCCATGCCCACATCAAATGTCTAATCTAAAAGCTTCACGATGTGAGCTTTAAAATAAATAAATGAACTTGTTAATAAAAAACTGGGGACAAAAAACAATGATCAAAACCATAATCCCGACTATACATACTCAGTGAGCTTAAAAAATATTATAGTTTTATGGATAAAAAGGTGCTCAAATAAATGAAAAAATCAAGTTTACGATTTGTTTATTAATTTACAGATTTTTGATAATATTTACACGAATCTATTTAGAGTTTAATTAACATTTATTAATCTTGGATAATTTATACTTAATCTAAAGCCAATTAATATAACTTTTCAAACAAAAATGATTGCTATAATTTCGATAATTTTTCTCAAGTTTCAAAATTAAAAACTTGCAAATTGTTAACTAAAATAATCGAAAGTGTTTGTTTAATTTCTTAAACTCTTCAATTATGTAACTAATGATACTTATATGCGGTCTTGAACAACAGTATTTTTAGTTAATCTCTAACCAAATAAACTGTGCTACAATTTTCTTTTTAATTTTAATGTTTTTAAAGATGGTTTTTTTCAATCGATATACTTTCTCTGTGTTCATTACTTTGTACTTTTAATGTAATCAAGAATTAAATCTCCAGTAGGAACTAATTGTAAAAGTTAAATTTGCCACGCAAGAAAATACAAAACTAATCTATTATCTACAAAAAACTCAAACATTTATTTTTTTCCCTAAATTTAATTTTAACGAGTCACATGACTATAAAAGAATCTAGCTTACTTGACCTGAATTTTGTCAATTTTTGACCACTTAAATGCCAATGTTGAATAATCATAAAAAATGCCATCAAAATACCTTAATTAGCATAGGAAATAGGTGAAAATCTTTTTATTAACATAAGTAGTAAAATCCCTTTAATAGTGTAAAGATAAAATTCTATTAAATAACATAATAAATTTAACAAAACCCCTTAATTAGAATAAAAATAGGTCAAAATCCCTTTGATAACATAAGAGTTTGGTAAAATCCGTTTATTAGAGTAAAGATCAACTTCCCTTAATTAAATTAATAGTGTACACAAACATTCAGACGGATGAACGGACGGGCGGACATACACAAATCCATATATCTGACAAATTTGCCTAGTCAGATAAAAAAATTAAATCGAAATTGCATTTCTATTTCTTTTTAGCTAAGTTTTTTTAAAAAAAGCAGAGCTTATGCTTTTACTAATTTCGACCGTCCGTCTGTGTGTCCGCAGTTTAAAATCTATAAAGGGATTTTTCTATTTCTTATAATAATAAACGTGTTTGCCATTTTACCATCTTGATTCATAAACTAATAACATTATGACAAAAGATTGCAAATTCCTATTAAAAATGAGCTCTCTATGAATGAGTCGTTCTAGTTTTATTAGTTTCAATTCAATTAAAATTTTAATTTCGACAATTAGACAATACTAGTACAGTGTATGAAATGACACAGTTATACGAAATCTATAAATTTACTATCACTAAAAGTTGCAGTTGAAAATTTTATCTAGATTAAATCACATTTGTATGAATCATATGAGGCAAATCCACTGAGTTTTAAATGTATTTAAATATGAAATAAACAATGAGCTTTTAAAAATAGATTTTGAAATAGTTATTACAAATAGAATTTCCGTAAATATAGCCAATTAGCGGTTGTATTTTCAAAATCATGAATCTCATGTTTTGGTACTTTTGTCCAAACAGTGAAATTTTATCTATTTTGTGCTCATGGAGATACCAAAAACTGCAGAGTTACTTATAAATTTTAATCTAACATTTGATAATTATAACATTATTTTTGCCAGTTCTTACTAGTAAAATTTAAAACAAGTGAAAATACCGTAATACATTCGTATTTCCAAACTTATTTTAATTACCATTAATTGTTAATTATTGAAATAAATAATGTTTTTATTTACAGTTTTAATAAAATGTTATAAAGTAGTTATGTTTCGATACTTTATTTAACATTTCCCTAGCATTTCTAATTCATAAATTTGATTGCATTTCTAGTTCGACATCTAAATCAGCATAACTTTCAGTTTTTTAAATTGTCTTAATTTTTAGTTTATTAAATTTTATTATCTGACTGCAAAATTCAGATATATGGATTTGGTTATTCTATCTACCCGTCCATCCGTCCGTTTATATGTCTGCAATCTTTATGTTAATTAAGGTATTTTAATCCTTATTTAATAAAGGGAAATTATTAAAGCATTTTATTTTTAGAAAAGTTTCTTATTCTAACCATAGGATTTTGATCTTTTCTTTAATAAAGGGATTTTACCGGTTTATTATTCTACTTAAGTAATTTTTGCCGATTTCTTATGCCAAAAAAGGAATTTACAGGTAAAGAGGCCAAAACATTTTTAAAAATGAACAAACTTTTGAACAAAATTGTTATTAAAATTGTTTATAGCAGCGATGCACTTAGTGTGCAACTTTACTGCAAAATGGGGAAAATCGCACTCATGTTAACGTTGCAACTTAATGTAACAACTCTTTTTCACTAAACTCTAGACAGACGCCTACCGTTAACAAATGTGCGCTTTTTCCAATTTTGCAGAAAAAGTTGCACACTAAGTGCATCGCTGGTTTATAGTTTATATTTGAATTGAAATCCAACTTTAAGTTTTGTTAATTATTTGATGTTTATTCACTTCATCAATTTTATATTCTAAATATATTTGATTTTTTACCTTAAAAATAATTTTATATATGTGTATATTATTTTTAATTTATTAATTATCATTGTTATATTTCAAAGGAATACAAATGAAGTGCAAACTAACTTTAAAATAATGTGCGATGAAAATTAGTCAAAATATTTTGTGTTTTTAAGTAATTGACTTTATTTTTAATACGCATTTACAGAACCATAAAATAACATCTCAAAAGGTGCAGCTGACGACGGAGTAGTATACGTATTTATCGAAATATTCCTTAAATGGTTTTAGTTTCGAAAAGATGAGTCTTTTATCCAAAACCAATTTGAATAAAATTTTAAATCATTTTCAGTAAAAAAATAAAAACGTTTTAATTGTTAATCTATTTCTACATTGGTATTTCTACAGATATTCGTTTATTTAATTTTTACAGTTTACATCAAATATCTTTTCATTTTCTTAAGTTAACAAAATATTTTAACATAACCTCCAATGTGTGCAGTACTTTATAATAATCTTTTTGTCTCTTCAACTACTCATTGTATTAAAGCAAGTTTATTAAACAAAAAAAATGAAATCCATGAGAAAGGTTGCTCCAAATAATTAATTATAAATCAAGATAAATCTTAATAATAACATATTATAATTTACATTACAGTTTAATACAAAAAAAGATGCAAAGAATCTGATAAAATTTTATATTTCGAAGAATAAGATATATAACATTTAATTCCAGAAAACAAGTGTTTTTCGAAAATCCATTCAATAGTTTTACTGGTTTAGTAATTTGTATAACCAGTTAAATACTTCCAGAGTTAAATGGAAAATATTCTACATTTTAAAAAAATAAAACTAAAATCCATAATTTATAGCTTAATAAATTTAATAAACTAAATTTAAAGTTATGTAACTATCAAAAGTTTTAAAATATTAAAATCTAATGAAATTAAGAATATTTATAAAAAATTAAAATTTAAATATAAATCGAAGAGAATATAGTTATCAATTAAGAAATTAAATAAATGAATAAATATTTGCCAAGAATGAATATTATAAAATTGATATATGATAGAATGGAAATATTGTTTTTAAAATAAACGAGATAGAAATGTGTGGAACTAATTTTATTATTAGAAAATGGAAATCTATTAAAATAATTTACACTTTCATTATTGACATAGAAGGCTATGGAAATGTAAAATATAATATGGAAACATTACTTATTTATAATTTTCAATAAAAACTGTAAACATAAAAAATTATCTGTTTAAAATTTGTCAATTAAAATCAAATATAATAAAGTTGGTAATTCCAAAAAGCGTTGATTGTTTTTTCACGTGTTCTTAGTTTTATTTAGGTTAAATATTAAAAATTAACAAAATTTAAATAAAATTTCATAAGTAGTGTTTGTGTAGTTTTCTCTGATTCTAAATGGACAATAAAATGGTTGAATTATCACTGTAAAAACTTGAAATTTTTCACCATTAGTTTCTGAAGAAAACGAACATTCATTTTCAATTCGTAATGGTATTTTATCATATAAACCTTATATGAATATTGAAGCATTAGAAAAATATGAAATTATTCGATTTATTTCTAATAAACTAAATTCATAATATAAAAAATACTTTTCCGTGATGCTGTCCGCAACAATTGTCCGCAATAATACTTATATCGCTGTACAGTATGTGTTATGCAACATTTAGTACTTATAAACGCGAATGGTAAGCAATATTATAGTGGAAAAAAGTACCAAAACGTATACATACACCTAACATCAATGGCTTAATAATATAAAATATAATTTTCCGTCCTCAACACTAGATGGGGGCACTGCACTAGTTAGTAATAAAAGTATTATTAACAATCTCTTTTAATCCAACGTTTGTTCCCTTGTTTTAAGATAAATTCAAAAATAAACGCCATAATAGATAAAGGTTCTAATGGTTAAGTTCTTAATGGTTGGTTAATGGATATAAAAACTATTCCGCGGTTTGGGTATGTTTTTTTTAAGTTTTTGAATTTTAGTTTGGATTGGTTTGAATATTCTAGAAATTAGAAAACATTTTTAATCCATTGAACCATTTACATTAAAATAGTATCGTGGGCTCATAAGATAACGCTTACTATATTAAAGGGTTGTGATTCTTTTGTAAACAGTGTACGGACTTTACAAAAAGTTACATTCATCTAAAAAAGCAATGTTAAACTACACAAACCCATTTATCTCACAAAGATTTCATATAAAAATATTTATTCTAAAACTAAACTAAAACTTTGAAGCATTTAAATCCGTTAACACTTTAGTGTAAAAACTTGATGAAAACAGACATAGGGTGTTTTAAAACATTTGTAACTTTTTTTTAAGTTGAAGTAACTTTCTGAAATTTTAGGTATTATTTGAAAATATACACACTAATATGTAAATTTTCATGAAATTCGTTATAAAAGTTTTATTTATATAAGCATGTTTTTAACTGCTAGTTTTATCATGGTTAGATATAATCCATTAATACCTTAAATGGATGGTAATGTTAGTCAATTGGATTTGCTCCTTTTTGTTAATTTTCAGTGCAAATTAAATAGAATTAATTTTGTAAAACAAGCAGGGAATATATTATTTGCTATTCCCGTGCGTTTTTATGTATTTTGGGATAAAAACATGTATTGGTTACAATGTTTTGTAAAAAATTCAAGTATTTGTTGCTTCTAAAAATACTTTGCTGTTGACATTAATAATATTGTATTTTGTGATCAAAATTTTGACTAAAATACATTACTGTAGAAGCACAGTTTTATTTTTATTTTTTTAATTTTGTCAATTTTCAAATCAGTGTCATTTTTTATAATTAGTGATACAAAGGCTAAGAAATGGATCAGAAAACAAAATTGGTCATCGGACTTAAAATAAATTTTCAAAACATCATTCATTCTTAGAAACATGGGATTTAATTTAAGATTAAGTTTGAAAAACTTGCTAAAAAAATTATTTTTAGTTATCTTGTATAAAATTAAATTATTTTAATTATAAATCTTGAAAAATATTAAATATCTTTAACAGTTTACCAATAAATTATTAATTATAGTATTCATTGATAAATCGCTAAGCTAAATATTAGTCTTTATTTAACTCCCTTAATACATTCTACATTGGGTTAAGTGTCAAAAAAATATTTACGATAAGGATAGCCTACTTTTTTCCCGAAATACTTTCAACGTTGTGTTATGCGTTAATGAAATATTGGTGGGCATATGAGTTCACAATTTATCCCAAAATACTTTATTCATTGTGTTTAGCGTTTATAAAGTAATAACGGGAAAAGAAGTTCAATTAATATCCCGAGTTTCTTTCTATATTTGTTTAATCGTTGAACGTATATTGGCGGCAATGGTAGATAACGTTTTATCTCAAAATACTTGGGTTTAGTCGTTATTACAATGTTCGCAGGATTGTAAGTTCATTTTTATATCGAAAAAAACATTATTTAATTTTAAAAAATTTATTACAAAACTAAAGTAGAATTTTTAAAGAAGAAATTGTTATAATACCATGTTAGAAACGATATTTTGCTTTTAACTTAGAAATTTTTATTGACATTAAGCCAATAATCAATTTAAAATAACTTTTATTAAAGTATGGTTAAAATTTTAAGATTATTTGCTATTAACATTTCAATTATCTGATTTAAATGTGTAATGCTGTTTCAGTTTTTTTACATTTCTTTGAAATGTAAGCTAATTTAAGTATAGAAAGTGTTTTGAAATGCAAAAATTAACATTTACTGATGGCGCGAGTGTGTATAAAATGTGAAGGACTCTCACCGTTATGTGCATTTACTACGCACTTAACGTGAAAAAACCTTGATTATAAACTCATAAATATTATAATGTAAACACGGTATCTTTACATTTAAAATATTATAAAAAATTAGAGCATTTCTTTTCCATTTTATATATTTTATTTTTGTAGTAAATGTTTATGCGAAATTTGAACGTTGCTAAAATATTATTTGAAAGTTAGACCATACTTATAAGATTCATTTACGTTACATAGTTACTGTACATAGTTAAAAAGTAAAATTAAACTAATAACTCAAAAAGTTACCAAATAGTTTTATCATTCTTTTTTATCATCATTATGTTAGTTATGGCATTAACACAGTATGCAAATTAACTACTTGTGTTAGCCAATCAATGTTGCATTTATTCCGCATATAAAATAGAATCATTCATAACGAATAACAGTTGAGTTTATATTCATTATTTTATTATTTAGAGTTTAAATATAACAAACTTTAGAATTTTGAATAAATATTTTATTTAAACTATTTTTAAATTATTAAGTATTTATAATAAACTACTTATTAATCGATATGGATATCAATACTACTAGATTTTCAAAATAAAAGATAAATTAAAATGATAATTCTAAAATATAATTAATTCTTTAAATAATTTAAATAAACAAATAAAGAATAAAAGTTAATAAGGGGTTATAAACCTACGAAATGTTGAGAAATTTTTTTTACCAAAAAACTAGTTTTTTTATAAAAATATTAACAATGAAAAGTTTGCTTATAATACATCTGTGCTAATTGTAATATCAATAGATTATTATTAAATATCCTAATTTTATAGTTTATAGTTCTATATAAATATATATGGAATTTAAACAAGATCTTAAAAATTAAATGTTTTATTAAATTTGAAAGAACAAAATATGCAAATTTTGGCAAAAATTAACAAAATTAAGAATAAAATTTGAGGTGCATGTGGCGGTTTTTGTTTTATAAAAAACGATATTCAAGCACAAAATGGGCTGAAAACTGGTTTAAAAACCAAAAATAGGTTAAAGAGGTTAAACATTTAGTGGCATGGGCAGCTTTTGTATTAACGATAGTGATTTTCAGGCTTAAAAACCAAAAAAATGATCATTTCGGGATAAATTAGGCAATTATGAACAAATGTTAGATTGAAAATTGAGTTGCATTTGTTGTAAAATTAAGGATTAAATTGCTCAAAATAACAAAATAAGACCAAATAAGCTGTCAAAAATTGTCAAAATAAAACAATATTGACAAAATTTGATTAATTAATGAAGTGGAATATGCAGTTGTTTGCAGCAGCGATTTAGAATTTTAGGCTTAAAATTGTCATAAAGCGGAAATTCGGCAAAAATCTAAAAACTCATCTCTAATATTAAGGTGGCATATGCCATTATTAGAGATTATAATGTTATTTGTGTAACAAGGTAAGGTAATGAACTTGCGCAAAATTGTTTTGTAAAATGCATTAATAAGACAAGATTTACCGACGCTTGCATAAATTTAAAGTCAATTACTTATAATTCACTATGTTCATAAATTTCACTTATGAAATATTTGAATCAAAGTGAGCATTTTATAATGTTCGTTCTAGTTAATTGTTTTAATTTTCTTAAAGTTAAAACCTTTTGTTACAACAGATATCTTTTGGTTTCTTTTAGTAGTTTATTTAATTTTTAGATATTTATTCACTCAATTTAATTTGAATTATTGATCAAAATTGAATCACTTGTAACCTTTTTGTGTTATTGTTAAATATAGGTTTTGCCTTAGAAGATCGCATTGAATATATAAATTTTCAAGGTGTAATCTTAAATAAGTTATAAAATATTTTAAAATAATGATTTTGTATAAAACTCCATAAGTAGTTTAAAAAAGAAATGTAAATAATATAATTTTATTTGCTTATTAATAGCGTATAAAATTAATACTAAAATAGATGGGGGTACAATCGGCCAACTATATCTTTCATATAGAACGCGAAAAGTTTTATTATTTAGATTTACATTTATAATTTGTTATTTATCTGACTGGAACTTTGTCATATATATGGATTCAACTATGTCTGTCTCTACATCTGTACGTCTACACTCTTATGTTGTTTTATGGATGTAAAAACAGCAAGTTTAATTCTAAAAATAGCCTTTTAGAGCAAATAACAAGCCAATATGAACGCATTCAAGCAGAAATAACCAAAAAGTGATTAATATTTAAAGTGGCATTAGCAGCTATTTACACTAATATTTTTGAAATTTAGGCTAAAAACGATTAAAAATCTATTCAAAATAGGCAAAATTTTGCAAAAATGACCAATATTAATTTTAAACTTTGAGTGGCAAATGCCGGATTTTGTAGCGAAAATATGGATTTACAGACTAAAACTGGCAAAAATGGGCAAAATTAGAATAAAAATCACAAAATTTGATTAATATTCAATTGTGCATATTACGTTTAATGCAGTAAAAATAGTGTCTTACAGACTAAAAAGGTAAAATAATTCAGATATATGGATTTGACTATGTTTATCAGTCTATCTGTCCGCATTAGTGATTTGCAGACCCAAAATGGGAAAATATTACTGAAAATGAATGAACAAGCAATTGAATTGAACAGTTATTGTTATGCGTTTATTAATCATTAAGGTTTTACAGTAGAACAAATTTTTTTTAAAAATCAAATTTATTGTAAGATTATATTTTTAACTTTAAATCAGTTAAATAATAAATTAAAACTTAAACAAGTTTTTAAAAATTATTGAAATAAAATTGAAACTAAAATCCAAATCCAAATTGAATTAATTAATATTTATTTGCAATTTCAACTAATTTAAAATTAAAAAGGCGATACGAAACGCATTTCAATTAATTTCAAATCGAAAATGAAATATAGTTCAATTAAATTAAAAACCGAAATCATATAATACTTAGAGTTCTAATATATTATATGTACATAAACACATAAATACAAATAAAGAATCAAAAAACAAAATTAATCCAATTTTTAAAAAAATATAAAAATTATATGTATATCTCAAGAACCGGAAGCGATAATTTTTTTTAAATAGCATGCAAAGGAATTGTAGATCAATCTTTCAAAAAATTATATAAAAAATTATTGGTTTTTTATTTGTCACCTATTCAAACAGTATCCTATACCCCCATACATCTACTTTATCGGATACATTACGTCTTACAACAAACGTCTAGTTAGATAGTATTGAGACTATTTTTTAATAAGGCGGCAACACCTGAACAAATGGTTGGAAGGATTTACTAACATAGAGGAATTTATAAACTAATTTTCCATAAAAAAAACTAGTTTATTATTTGGTAACTTATACATCTTACAATAAAAGTTATATTCGAAATTTTTTATACATATTAATTTGCTTTTTATGCACATAAATGATAAAGCTACAATTTAACTTAAATTATAGTTATTTTCTAAATAGAAATTTTAAAATATGTAAAAGGAAACGAAAATTAATAAAATGAATAAAAACTGTAAATAAAATAAATTTTTAAGTAGATTTTTTGCTCCGTTAAATAAAACAACCATATTTGGGTCATTAGTCGCAATTTAAATTTTTTTAATAAACTTATTATAGTCAAATGCAATCCAAATAAATTACATTTGAAAAATTAAAATGGAAGTTGAATTAAATTTGATATTAGGAAAGATACTGGCCTAAATTAAAAGTTTTAAAAAACCGTTTAAAAAATCCTCATTTATCTTAATCAAGTTTGCTCTATAAGCAGATTAAGAGAACAAATTATAACTGTTTTTCTATAAACTTTGTAAAAAATTATTTAATTCTTAAGTAATTTTGTAAAATATGGAAAACTGAACATATTTATTTTAACAACATTTTAAACAGTTTTTGTGAATTTAACCTCAGAACTCTGTACTTTTTAAAAGGATAAAACATCCTTAATTAATGCTTTAAGAGATTACAAATAAAGCTAAATAGATTTTCGTATGATGTTATATTTTGATTAATTACAATATTTTATATAACCGTTTTGTTACAGATTAATATGTTCATAATGAGTTAATTTTTAAAACAACATTTTAACGGTTTGGATAAACAAATCATTAAATGTCTGCAACATTATATTGCCTATTATATAGAGTTGCAAATAAATAAGTTTATTGGCTCCAATGCCTTAGATTTCTAAAAAGAAAGGGATCTATCTCCACATCAATTTCGTTAAAAAATTTTATTACATATACTTAATGTGATTTTAAATAAACATAGAAAGTAATTTAATTAATAAGTTTTTTATAGTGATATTGGCTGAATATGGAACAAAGCATCATTGTTTCTCCTATCAAATAAGAAAGTTCATCGGGTTTAATGTACTAAGATCTAATTTGGTGGCTCGTGTTCCGCTTTTGTGCTCTTAGATACTTAGAAAATTTCTTATGAATAGGAAATGAAAAACCTTGTGTATTAAAATAAGTTGATTATCTATTTCTTTACATAGATTTGGGAATTAATATCAAATTTTTAAAAATCATTGTTTATTATAAAGTTTAAATAATATGTGAAACAATATTTTTATTTAATTTAGATGACAGTTCCAACTTACTTCAATAAAAGCTGTAAATAACATGATGAAAATCAATTATGATGATTAATCATAAAATTTGTTTTAATTTTATAGGGCAATTAATGTGTGATTTTATTTTCTGTATTCTATACTATAGCTTTTTATCATAAGTTGAATTTAAAATTAATTTTTAAGCCGGCTATCCTCAAGGATTTAACATATACGTCTTTCATTAACTCTGTGTAGAGTTTAAAAATTCTAATTACATTAATTGAATTTTAACTTCTGATTTTAAAAAGTTAATTATAAATTAATTGCAGTGATAGGAAAGAAAGCTTTAATAATTTTTTTCAAAATTTAAAGATTTTTACAGCTACCATACAAGTGTTTAGAGAATTTCTTAAATGTTCTTGTTCTATATCTCTTAATTTTATTAGTGATGTAAAAAAAATTATTTTAATCATTTACAAATCATTTTAAAAAATTTATTGACTTTTAAAAAACATTTTATTATTTTTATCTTTTTTTATATTATTCGTTGTTTGCTAAAAAATTTTTAACTAAGGTGGTTATCAAAATTTTTAAAATTAAAATCTGATATATAAACAGTAATTTAAAACAAGTGTTTTATGGAAATCTATTTTTATATTATTTGTTGCATATTTAAAAGTACTCAATGATTTATATGGATATAAATACTATTAGTTTTTTAGATTTAATTTTACTTAAATTTAATAAACCCGTTTAAATCGGATTAAAACTTAAATTAAACAAAAACAAATGATTTGTTTTAAAAAAATATGAAAAAAGATTTACATTTATCTGTTAAAGAAATGATTTGACTCTTGTGGTTAATGTTTGATTCGGAGAAGTTCAAGTTTTAAAAAAACCATTATTACTTTATTTATAATCGTTAAAATTTTTGTTAACTTTCAGGTCATGGCGTTTTTATTTATTAACTAAATTTGATAATTTTTTTTAATTAATATTAATTTATAAAAACTGTTATTGTGTAATAAAAGTTGTTGGTATCAGCGAACATTCTTAAATTTTTTATTTAATTTTCAAAATAATCAGTAACCCGTTCAAGAACGGTTGTAAACTATATTCGATTTCGACCTATTTCCGTCTCAATAGTACTGCGTTTAACGTTCTAATATTATGATAGTGTGAAAACTGTGAATTCAGTTATTTTATATCAATTATTATTTCGTTTTTCTTGAACTTTTTATTTTTGTTTTATTTTTTGTTTTACTTATAAATACAAAGCAAAAGGAAAATAGAAAAAATTTATTAACTTTTCATTTACTTTAAAAAAGCTATGCAAATCGTGTTGTTTACATTTCAATTATTAACTTGGCTTTTCATTTACTTTTTCTTTTTGGTTTATATTTAACTTTTATTGTATTTAACTTTTAAATTCCTTAGATTTTTGATTTTGTTTTTTAAAAAACTGATTTTATGCTTTTAATAAGGTCCGTCCGTTCTTCCAACAGCTCACCCGCTGTTAGAGTGTCCACAATAGATAATGTGAATATAGATTTTGTTTTAGATTATTATTTGAAATACTTTAATAATTGTATATTGTAATACATTAGACTTAATAATTTTTCAAAAACGGTTAATTAAAAATATTGTTTAAAATTCTTATCGAAGTATAGAATTTTAAATTTAAATTTTTAAATTGAGTACACTTTCTAAATATAAAAACTGTAAATAATATAAAATTGTGTTTGTATCCCTTAGACAGATTAAATTAAACTTATTACAAATGGATTATCGTATTTCTTTGATATTAAACCATTTATTTGCTGAATGCCCCTCGATTTTGTTAAGGCAATACATTAACGTCACAGAATCCTTTATTGTGTGAAACAATTATTAGACAAAAAATTAGTGACATTGCATGGCTAATGCATTGCCTTTCCAAATCGTGGTGTGTTGAGGCAGTTTTTTTGAACTCTTAAATTTATTGTTTTTATTTATAGAACAACGAGTTAGTAATTAAAAACTTATAAGAAAATGTTTTGTAATCTCAAGTAAGTTTATCGATAAACAGGTAGACTTAGCAAGTTGTCGATGTTTTATTTCTTTTTTATATAACAAATAAAGCATGTAAACTATAAATACTAAATTATTTCATCGCTCCCTATGCAAAGTTATTTATTGGATTTGGGATGTTTGTGTCTGGACTTTATTAGTTTTTTAAATTTTATTAAAATATTTACTTTTTTCAATTTTTTCGACTAATTTAAAACTTGTAAACAAATATGGGGAGTAATTGCATAAAATATACATAAAATCGGTTCAAATTTTATTAATATCGGATCTAAAATGATTAAGATTTGGTGTCACACGTCTTATTTAATTTACTAAAATATGTTATTACACGCGCCTAAAAGCAGTTTTGATATTTGAGTCAATAATAATGATGAAATTATATTAAAGTTACACAGAGCTTACATCGGTTAAGAGTTTATCCGTAATCCATATAGCTACGTATAATACATCCTCAATTATTTATACAAAAAAATAAAGGTATATGTAAACTGTTAAAAGACTTAGTTGAGGAAGTTAAAGCTGGAAATTTTAGCATAATAGACAGTCTTGGGTTTATTGGAAATAGGTATCTAAATTGTACTGAAAACTCTCAGCCCAGGAAGAAGTCTACCATCTTCTATCAATGCATGTTTAGTAAAGTGCAATTGTTTATACACACAGGAGAACCTAAATAATTGAATAAAATTGTAAAAAAAATTATAGAACTAAAGGAAATTGATCCGGATTCTTAGGGCAATGTAATCAATCTTGACATAATATTAAACTTTCAAATTAGTATCGTTAATATAAAATCTAATGCAGCGATATATAATTACAACATAAAGGATGTATGTAAATTCGAGAAAAATTTAAAGATTACAAAATTTTTATATTGAAAATGGAGAAACTGAAAATAAACTGACACATGATTACAGTGTGTACACAATCGATACACATGCAAGTTGTATCTTTAGTCAAGGTATATACGATAAACAAGCGATTATTAAAATTGAAAATTATTTGATTCCTAAGTGGAAAGAGAATGATGAGTTTTATGAACTGATGCAATCTCGGAACGAAAAACAACGCATGTTCTGTATGAATTTGCTTTTTTGTGTATAGAATAAGACTAAACTATTTTATAATGTATTAATTTGTGGTGAAGGCGTCGGTAAATCTTGTCTTATTAATGCATTTTACCAAACAATTTTGCGCAAGTTCATTACCTTACCTTGTTACACAAATTACATTATAATCTCTAATAATGGCATATGCCAGAGGTTTTCAAACTATGGGTCGCAACATAAGTTTGACAATCGGAAAAAAGTAATTCATCTACTATTACTTAATTATAATCGCTATACATACCAAAATTAGCTATTGAAAATACAGAAAATGTAGATCGGGCATAGCGCTGTAGAATATTTTTCAAAATATTGATAAATTATTGACTAAAATGCAAACATATCATTCACATTAAATATAAAAAATTTTTTTCGGAATTATGGGTCGCAGAAGAAGTTTTTTCGAAGTTTTGGGTCGCGCAAAGAAAAAGTTTAAAACCACTGGCATATGCCACCAAACTAAACCATTTAAACTACAAATGAATAGAAATATCCTTAACACTCACTGAAGTACTATTTATAAAATGGTTTTAAAGCACAATAATTTTAATCGAAAAAATAATAATTAAAAAATTTAGCTTATTTAAAAATAGAAATCAATAATGAAAGCCAACAATAGATTTAAAGTCAAAGTGAGCGCAATACTAATGTTCATTCTTGTTTAAATTTGTCTTCCATTTTTCATTTAAACTTTATAGTAAAAATACAAAATTTAAATTGAAATTTTAAGTCTAGGGGTGCTCTATTTATTCAATCAATTTAACATTTATCAATTCCATCATAAATTGATAAATTAAATGTCGCATTAATATTTTTAATAAAATTTCTCATCAAAGCCATAAGATTTACGACTGTTTATAATATTATCCCAAGTTTATGTGTCCCAACATGAAAAAGAATGAAAGCTTGTAAAGTTGTTTTCACAATGAAAGCTGTGGTAATTAAGCACAATATCAATTTTATTCATTAATATTTTTTTCGATAAATGCATTTTTAATTTTTTTAATCATTTACAAATGTAAATCCCATTAAGTTTAATCAATGCAGAATACTCAACTTATTGGGTTATCCTTTCAGACCCGAAAAAAATAGTTACAGGTGAGATTAAAGTTACAGAAGATTAATTACTACACTACTGGAAATGGAAGGAAGCCAAATTAGACAAACACAACAACACAAATATTGCTATAGCTTCGTTTGTTACAGCGTACGCACGCTTAGAACTTTATAATGAAATAGAAAAAATTGAAATTAGTTGCCCTGGTCGAACATTTAACATGGACACCGTCTCAATAATCTATTTAATGAAGGATGGATGGTATCGACCAATACTTGGAGACTTTATAGGAGAAATGACTTATGAAATTTGGGGAGAATTTAAAACTGAAGGGGCTAAAATGAAAACATTTACTTCTTGCGGACCAAAAAATTATGGATACTTATTGAAAATGCCTGATGGTGAAGTTAAAGCAAAGATTAAAACAAAAGGCATTAAATTGACAGAAGAGGCAATTAAAGAGTCAAATTTTGAAAAAATGATAGATTTTTCTAAATTGTACGTCAACTCAAATCCTATAACTATGAAAGTTCCACAAGTTCAATTCTGTGCAGACAAACGACACAATGTTTTCACTGTAAATATGACAAAAAAATATAAAGTTGTATCAACAAAAAGAAGAAAAATTGGCAATTACACAGTTCCATATGGAAATAAAGAGTAATTTATACAAAGAGCAAATGATGTGCTCTGATGCTCAATTCTAAAGCAAATTATGGTAACTGATGCTAACTACGAGAGACCGGGCTTCGTGAGTTGCTGGTAACTGTAGCTATATGGCACATGATGGAAACTGATGCCACTTTTGGGAGACCGAGCCTCGCGCGCTGCTGGTGACTGAAAGTAAATGGA
>JAQIXJ010001088.1:0-23770 GCA_034700185.1 Phthiracarus laevigatus | reverse complement strand
CTCAATAAATCTAAAGTATATTCCATTTCTAGTATCACATCCAATATCCACAAATGACCTTATTTTCAAACACTAAAATTGACCTTATTTTTCACTTATTGCTACACATTATAGGATAAAAATGGCGGTCAAATGGACAGACTAATGGTATGGAGTTCTAGAGGTAATATAGGTATTAGTCGTTTGGACAGATATTGTTTACGTCATGACGTAATACTATTGCAGCAAAACAACACATCAATAACACGAAATTATAGTGACTGTGAATGTGAATGCTGTGAATGCAGCCGTAATTTTCTTGTTTTTTAGATTGACGTAAATATTTGTTTGTCTACGTATGTAAACAAATGTATTATAAATATTTAATGTGACAGAAATATTCCGCATTTTATCGTAATAAACATCATTTCTATAATTGAGGCGAAATAACATTTTAATTACGTGTTTTCAATGCCACGAAACTGTTATTTAATACTTTCGCATTAATTTTCATTAACGTTTCAAGTTTTTTAGCATTGAATACGATATGACGAGTGAGTTATGTTACGTATTATGTACTTTTTATTTATTTATTTCTACTTTTATCTCTATTATCAGTCATCTAACTTTTAAATTTAAATAAACTTTTCATTTTTATTTTCTTTTAAATATAGTTATTTCTAATATATTCTAATTCCTACTAAAAACTGATTATTAAAAACTTGATATTAAAATGGAAAAATATTAAAAATATTAATGAAAAATATTGGACAAATATAGATTTAATGTGATTATATGTATGAATTGATTTAATTGTATGGTCACATTTAGAAACATCATTTATTTTAAAAACCTACGCTAAATAGCACATCAATTATTTTTATTAAACTTTTTGTTTTGAGTACTGTTGTTACGTTGTAGACGGCGTTAACATATTCGAAGCTGGGTCTGGATTCGATGGAGATTCTGGGGCTTTGTTTAAAAATAAATCGCTAACATTTTCCACGGGAAGAAGTCGCTAAAAGAATAATTACAAACATGTTAAAATTATACGATTGCACATCATTTGATAAAAATAACCTGTAATTCTTCAGTAAGACCGCCACGAAAAAGATATGGCTCTTGATCTCCACTTTGAAATGCCTCCTTATATCCTTTAGAATACCCTAAATATATTAAAACAATAAATAGCACAGAATTGAAATTTTAAGTTCATGTCTAAAATTGGTTAACAGAACAGAAATTAGTTTATTTTGTTTTCATATATTAATAGCACATTTATCAACAAAAAATTAAGATGTTTTGTGTTCTAAACAGCAATTCCTTGTATTTTAAATTTCATTTTGATTTTTACAATAATATAAAGTATGTGTAGGTGTGTCTCATGATTCTGTGTTACCATTCAAACACGTTAAAAAATGCGTACATGTAAAGGCTGGAGGTAAGAACCCAAGTGGTTGACATAAACTGGTTGTCGGTACTCTTCCGAGAGCTATTGAAAAAATAAACGACTCCATTAGTCGCTTCTAACAATAATACTACTAAAACACAAAAACAATGTGCGACATGGAATAAAATTTAATAAAAATGTAATAAAAAACAGGAAAAAATAATTAATTATCCTAATATCAAATTCATTTGTGAATTTAAAGAATAAATTGAAAGTTTTCAATACTAAAACCCTAAATTGCATACATTGTAGTTATTTATTCGTGATTGGTTTATGTGCTTTTTATCTTATATTAGTAAGAAAGAATAAACTGTGCAGTAGAATCACAGATATATTGCACTGACAATATTACTATAACTTACTGTAAATTTACTAATTGAGAAATAATAATAAAATCTATATACGTAATACTTCATATTAAAATTCTAACACAATCTCGAAAGCTTAAAAATATTTATTATCTCGAAAAACTTTTGGTTTCGTCTCACAACTCCTTCTGCGTTGTTGTCTCCTCTATCACGACTTAATAGTGATTAGAATAATTCAAGCCTGCCGTCAGCTTAAGCTCATAGAAAGCTTGACTGTATTTTTCAAACTAATTTTTGAATACTAATATACCGTACATTATTTGAGTTAAAGTTATGAAGCTCTGCACAGATCAATGGGATTCTTGAGCTTATAATAGGCTTATTAACACAGCTTTTAAAGTAAAGTTTTAAAATAGCTTTTTTAGTTCAAACTTATAAATAGTTCGTATTGAATATTAAGATAATTATAATTTAATTTCCGCGATTACACTGCACTTTTGCAAAATCAGGTTCGTCCGTGTAAAATGATTAAATTATTAACTTATTTCTAGCTATATAGTAAGACCCGCTAATAAGAGAACCCGCAATTAAGAGATTACTATAGCAACGCATACATATTAGTGCTGAATGTGTATGTGTTGCTATAGGAGATCTCTTGATTGCGGGTCTTACTTACTATATATTTGGCTTTAACCGGACGGACGGACAAGCATTTGAAAAATCCAAAAACTTGAATTTGTTTATTTAAAAAGTCTAAACAATTATTTAACTAAGTAAGCATGTAAACTAATATTTATTGATAGAAAGTTTTATCAGTCATTGTAATTAACGTACTGTTTAATAATTAATAATTAACTTATTTAACTTATTAAACATAATATTTATTGGCCGCGTATATTCAGTTCAAAGCGAATTCAGAGTTGACTAAATCGACATCGTTTTATAAACTTTTATTAATTGAAATTTTATCAATAATGCAAAGTGTATTTTAGTAACTTTTAGTATTTAAGAAACGTTTTAATATATCTATCCTTAAGTCAGTTATTATTTCACTTAATGTAAAATGTATTAATACGTAAATAAGTGTTTTCGCTTAAGAGTTGAGTTATGCCTCTAATATTTTTAAGCATTCGATTCAAATGAAAAATTATAAAAGATGAAAAAACCTTCATATTAATATTTTATAAATTTTTACTTTCCGTGAAAACAGTTTAGTGGTTAAACCGCTGTTTTGATGCTTAAAATTTAACTTTGATTGTTTCACTCCGACGGCATCATTAATTCAAATAATAATAAAATAAAGACAAAATATAGTTTTAATTAATTTTTAATTGAAATTTCTTGATAAAATATTGTGATGCTATTAAACTAGTGTTGTTTAACTTATCAGTTTTAGACCTATTTTGCTTTTGCTTTAAGAAAAATATTATATTATGATATGTTTACTTTTGCTTCCCATCTTACTTTGCTTCTGAGTAATAACGCAAATTAGATTTCAATTTTGCTTTTGCTTTTCCTAAATTTTTGATTTTGCTTATTCATACGTTAAACATCACTATATTAAAATAACGACTAAGGTTTTCGTCATTTTTGCTATTATATGCATATGCTATAGAAAAAAGATTGATAGACGATCTTTTACTGAGTTTCTTTGAAATTATTACATAATTAAATAAAGCTCATTGAAAATAGAGTTAGTCCATGATCTTCTTTTCATCATTTAACTATAGTACTGTATTATCTTTATCTATAGTTAAACAGTTAATGGGTAGCCCAAAGAGAGCCGACTTAGTTAACTGATGGCTGGGTCTATAGAGATCGAGACTGAAAAAGTGTAACGATTTACTAGTCTTATGAAGTTATCAAAAATTATTAATCCAATATTAAATCAAAATCTGAAGCTAATTTTAAAAATATATTAATAATTTCGAAAGGCTTCAAAAGTTATGAAAACATGTTAGTTTAGGCTTGCAAAGCACTAAAACACGAAATTTCAATATTTTAATAATAAAAATTTAAAATGATGCAAATGCTTTAATTTATATATGAACTGATAGATATTAAAAGTGTCGATTGGTCATCAATAGGCAAAAGCCATTATTCCATCGTTTAGCTTATATTTGATTAACATTACTGTACAGTGTCTTTGTTAAAAATGATAAATTGAGTAAAAATTATAATCTCTTACCCAACCATTTAACATACGAATTAAGTAGAGATATCACTCCTTTTACATCCCTTAAATATGGATATAAGTCATAAAGAAGCGAACGATTTTTACAAAAAGTCAGACGAGTCAATAACCTGCCGACAACAGACGTCATTTCGTCAAATTTAGCTGCTCTGGCAAACCATTCAGAAACTTCAGGTCCTTCTGCCTCCGAAGTTCTTTTTCTGCTATTATATTCAGACACTAAAAAACCATTGGTTTTAAGCCAATGAAATTCCTGTAGAAATTGTAAACCCTGTCCTCCGTGTTCGAATGGTAAATAAAATAAATCAACTAATAACGATAAATCTTCAAATGTAATCATATTCGCGCGATTTTCGTCCTCAATCTCAGACAAACTTTCAGTTTGTATTTCCTCTGCGGAGTCAATACTGGGCGCACCTTTGTTTGTCAGTAAATCACAAGACTGTTCATAATTGTCATTAAATGAATTTTCAGTTTTTATTGTAATCGTGTCATCCATTTGTGCATCAATGCTGTGTTTTGGTGAAGAATTTGGCGTTGGATTGCAATCCATTGGTTCAAGAATTTGATTCGAATCTTTAATAGAAGATTCGGCTAAATTGTCGTCATTTTTTAATTCAACTACATTCTGACTAGAAGATGGTTTGATTATATCTTCATCAATAACTGGTGATATTCCATTAATTTCTAAAGGTTTTATAGTAGAAATACTATTTGAAGATTCAATGTCAGGAATACAGTTAATTTCAGGAATAACGTGCGGTATAACAGGCATCAGAAATGCGGTTGAATTTCCACATAGACTCTTCGATTTGTTAAATTCAGGAATCCATTCTAGAATTGCAATTTTAAGAGCTTTTTTCGGATGATATGCAGTTGGACTTAAATGGGATGGAATATCTTCATAACCGGATCCATTCTCACTTTCAGCCTCTAATTTAATATCAGCACTAACAGAACTGAGTTCATTTTTAACATCACTATTACATTTACTCCATTGAGCTAATGTATGAATTGGAATAAAATTTGGCTCATATTCGCAGTTAGGATTTGTTAATACTCCTCTTATATGAGGTATAAGCTCTGTTGACCGTCCACTATATGGACCCAAAAACATTCTTTTTTGATCATAATCCTAAAAAATAATTAATTGATTCGTTTATAGACACTTAAGCTATAGCTAATGTTAGCGCACAGAATTTAACGTCAAACACGTTTAAAAATAGCCTGCAATAACACTAAAAAAATAGACATAGGAATAGATATATTTTTCTAATCTTAGGTAGTCTTCTTAACTTAAAATGCTACGTAAAATATGATTAATTAAATTAAAAAACGTACGTTTGCGTGAAGATTGTCCCAAATGACAGGAGGTCTTCGTAATACTTCCGATAATTCTTGCATTGATTGCGAAGTAATAGTTTTCGATATAACCTTCGAACCCGTCCACATTATATCGATACCTGACATCAGTTTTGTACCGATTGTGTTGAGATATTCCGAATTTTGTACATTAGGAACAGCTCTTGTAGTACAATATTCCGTCGGACAAAATAAAAATCTTGGCTGCGATAGCGTTTGAAACACTTCATTAGTTACAGAAACCTGTGCGTTGGCAAACGACTGAAATACTTCTTTGTCAGATTCACTAATTTCGGGCTCAATATCGTCGAAAAGAAGTGCAAACGCCGAACAACCAAATTGCGATACTTGTTCTAATTTCCGCTTTAAACAAATAACATCTTTCGCGTTGGAATAAGATATGTCTAAACCTGGCGATAACGCGTATATAAACACTATTCCATTATCTTTAGCAGAGTTTATTAATGAACTTAATTGTTCCGCTTCTCTAAAATAAAATAACAGATAAACGAAATTAATGAAAAAATATTTGGTTACTTAATTGATGAGAACTACAAAGGATTGGCTGATCATAGTTAGTAAAACTAACAATCAGTTAACACTCACTCAACAGAATACAATTCTCTCCAACATGTTCTGTGCTTTAGGTCATCCTTTGGTGCGTACATATACGTGTTTAAACCAAATTTTTTTAATCTAGTTTTAATTTTTAAAATATACAATTAGCCTAAAATGGTTTGAAATTGGTTTTGAATGTATTACTTGACAAATAGATCACGTCTTTGTAATGCACTCCACGGTCGACCATAGAAACCTAAATCAAAACAGTAATTGTTAGACCAAACTAAACAAACAGATATTGCGACCATTGATTTGATACCTTCGACGACTCCGCAGATAAATTGATTGTTAGATTTAGTATCACTAATATGGCTGTGATCACCATTAATGCCATTGAAACCATCGGTTGAATGCACTGTCAAACTCACATCACATTCCTCTCCCATTTCACAATTATTTATGAAATAATACTTTAATTAAATATAAATATCTATTTCTATATTAAAAAAACTATTTATTATTATTTTGGTAAATAAGAAAAATTTAAATTTTCATGCAAAATAACGCGTTAACTATCGTCAAAATTGTAATTTGATGTTAACCATAATACGATGGCTATTAAGGCGGAGCTCAACACTACACCACTCAATAGCAGTAAACACTGTACGCTAAACCGGTCATAACTGGTTATCAAACGAAAACTCATTCCACATATATTTTCGTACGAAGTCACTACAAAATCGTTTCGATCGCTATAATCACACCTATTTTATTTGACACGCCTTTCAAAATAAACGTGACGCAACCATGTAAACAAACTTTGATTTTTATGCTGTTAATAGCTGTGTTGAGTTGTATGGACTGACAACTACTTATTTATGTTTGATTGTTTTTAACATATTTATTAGTTTTTAATACAACGAAAATGATTCACATTTACAGTAAACTTATTAGTTTAGAGCCATACAGACACTAAAATGTTTCGATTACTTTACAGCAATCATTATCAATGGCTTAAATTACCGAAAAGATGATTCAAATTTTTCAAATATACATAAGCGTATAGGCTGTAACGTATTAAGAACTAATAAACATTGCCTGAATGTCAATATAAGTTTTTAGCGTGAATTCCTACTGTGAATGGCCATATGATATGGTATGGTATGTTTAAAACACTTCACACAAAATCCTCTTTGAATCCAAACTTTAAAAGTATTCATTAAATATTGATAAGGACCACATATTGCTGGTCGAAATATTTACTTATTTACTGTCTTAAAATTACTTCTAAATTGTTTTCTGTATTTTTGAAATAATATAATATTGTCTTTGTCTTTATATATATAATTTTATTCATTTTACTTCTATTAGAACTTCTAATAGAAGTAAAATGAATAAAAATATATATATAAAGACAATATTATATTATTTCAAAAATACAGAAAACATAAGTTACATTACTCTTAATAATAAATATTTTTGACGTTACGGCTCATTTCCATTCTATTTATTTGCATTTTTGGTTTATTTATATTCTATTGGTATTCTACAGGAATCGGATTATTATGGTGTCATAGGGTATTAAATTATGGTATGGTATTATGGTGTCTTCAAAGGCAAATTATGGAGTCGATTATGGTGTTTGTTTTAGCATTTAATCAAAAACCAAAAGAAACAAACATTAGATTAAAAGTGATAATCAATAATGCACACAATATTAATTTAGTTTATTTGGATTAAAAAAATTACTGCATATTTTTTAAAGTTTCAATACACATATCAAGTTTATCTGTTAAAATACTCTTAAGAATTATTAATAAACGTTCAAAGTCTACAAAAAAACTAGCGGTGCAAACTTGGTTTTACATCATAGTTGCACGGCACGCGAAGGTACTGTAGCATAAATAGTGCTATCGTTGCTTAGTTACGTAAAAAAAGCTGATTTTATGCTATGAAAACCTTCGCGTGCCGTGCAACAGTGTTTCAGCCCGTGCTTCGCAAGAGTTTTAGTATTTATATAAATTGTGATGTATAGAATTTCGATGAGTGGTTGTCCACCCCCTCGAATGAACCCTCATTTAACTCCGTTTTTTGAGCCAAGTTGAATGATACATGTGTCGAAGGGAATTGTAAAAATATTTTAAAATCCCTTACTTGAACTCCTCTTTTTGAGCTGAGTCGATTGGGTGGACTTTAAGGAGGGGCGCATATAGTGCTAGTAAAACAGTATTTTCACCCCATTTTTAGGAGGGGTCTCATCACCTCGAAACCCCTTATTTGACTTCCACTCTTCAAGCTGAAAGCTGAATCCATTGAAATAGGTGTTTAGAGAATGGGCGATGCGAAGGGGTGCGTTTTCTATTTTTACAGTTTTTCTACCTCCATTTTTTCAGCAGGTGCCACTACCTCCAAACCCCCCAACTTCCTGTCCACCCCAACTCCAATTTTTGCGCAGTGAACTGCATTAATTTTTCATGACCCACTCGAACCATACCAGAACGAAAAAAGATGCGGGCCAGTTTAATTTTCGGGGTTTTAAATTTAAACAAAGGTTGAGTTACCGCAAATTCTCTGCGACTTATCACATTTCGTGCGCAATAGGTAAATATAATGCCATGAACTACTTGCTTTTTTATTAAAACTTCAAAAAAGTCAAAATAATAGCAAAATTTATAATTTTATAGTTATACCTTTGAAACTGCTAAGTTGCATGAATCGAAATCTAAAAAATTGTAGTTTCTCATCACAAAACGATTTCGCTTTAGCCCACTCCTTCAATGCTTTGTTGCATTGAAATAGTTTATCTACACAATCCTGAAACCAAATATTCCTGTTTTTTGGCATAAAGATGATAATCTAGATGATTATGACAATGATAATGAAATAAATATAATGCAATAAAAAACGAATGAATTGTATTAATGACAGCTAGTTACGGAATTAAAGCACATGTTTGGCTAAGTGATTATAGACAGATCAATGAATAAAAATTGATCAATTTGAAGTTATCGATAGTATCTATAGTATCGATAGTTATGAGTAGTTATCGATATAATAACATATGCATTAATATAAATCGATATGTTTCGATATAAACATGTATTATTTTTTTAAAACAAATTTGATTTAAAGAATGTCCTCGCGTTTGAATTTTGTGATTCATTCGAAATTCGAGAAAAGTAAATATCATTTTAAAGCTAATTTTTGGGTATAAACATTTATTAAACTTTTATAAGTGTTTAAAAATTAAAAAAAACAGTTTAATTGAAACTAGAGTTTAAACTTGTCTCATTAAATTTGCGAATATCGTTTAATAAATGTGAGCTTACAAATCTATCAAAGATAATGTAATGGTTCCAATAGAGCCGCTTTTAGATTGCCTTTCCCTAGTTTTCCCGAAGTCTAGGCAGCTACCATACCGATACCAACGAAATTAAACTTTACCAAAAAGATCAAAATAATAACAAATAACTTATGCACAAATAAAACAATTAACTTATTTAAAATCAAACAATATAATGTAGATAACAATAAATAATTTAATTAAATAAAAAGTTAAAACAATTACCTATAATGATGATGAATATTTACAATGATGATGTGTTGTTTATAATATTTAGAGAAATGAAATGAATAATTATGAAATTTGTTTTCGATGAAAATGAGAATATTTAAATGTTATGATAATGTTTATGATAAGTGAGATAATGTTATTTACAATGAATTATTTTGAAATATTGATAAATGATAATGAATGAAAGTTATTAAGTTATGAAATGTAAATTGATAATGTAATGTATGTGATGCTAATGGGAATGAGTTGATTTACATATGGTTAGCCTTTCAAAATTAATGATACCGTGGAGGGAATGCTACGCGAGCGACAACAAACAGAATCGCACTCTTCTCAACAAACCTCGATGATTGGCCAACGTATGAACCGCAAGCATCATCTTCGAAAGCCGATTTAGACCACACAATTATATATCTGGAATCGGACGATTCAGAAGTCTACATCCAGAGAAACAACAAACGACAAATAAAACCTGTTGAAAGCAAGAAATGCAGTAGCAACTGCTAAGCAGACAAAACTGCTTAAACGCTGTAAGCGATGTAATCTGAGATGTCAAGGCGATAAGATCTGTTATTACAAATTGGGTCGATATGGAGCACCAATAATATTCCACGTACGCCTTCGAAATAAGCTTCGGGCTAATCATCATCCACGAAGTTGCCGACGATGTGCTGTTTGTGACAGGAAAGGTCACAACGCGAGTGTTTGCTGGTTTAATCCCGAAAATAAACAAAAATAGAAAAAAGCGGAAAGTGAACGTAAACTTAGGAAAAAGAAATTACTAACGCGAGTGTCTCACCAACTTTATAGCTAACTTCTACGTGAATACTCCGATGGCAATAGACATAGAAAGCGTTCTGAGCAAAGATAAGAAAGCGTTATCAGTCTGGATACCTATCTGTGGACAACCATGCAAAAATATAAGAAATGCTAAATGGCTTTTGTTTTCAGCTAAAATTATGTGTAAACCCGAAGATGTTTCTAACTATGCTACTCGATGGTCTGGTTTACACGCAGTAGACGTTAGCGAAGTAATCTTAGGTAGAGAATCTGTACAAAAGAGAGTTTAGGAAATTTTAAGAAATCGAGCTGCTGTTTGCATGTGCTTGGACGGAGATCTTCGCTGTCTTGGCATCGATACACCAGATGAATACAAGATCGATAACTCGTCGCTAATAAAAGACCAATACGGACACTCTATCAAACTACGCGACATGACTTACGCCATCTACATTAAAAGAATACAGGAGTTCGACATCAATAGCGTTAATAAAGGACGCGACCCGGTTCTAGATAGCAGAAACACGCTAAGAATATATCTCTATTACATCAAAGGCAAGATTAATAAACAAAACGGCAGTTTCCAGTGGATACGTGATAAAGTTAAAACTGATATAGATAATAAAATATTGATGTACTAATCGAACAGTTATAAACAAAGAAACCTGAAATAAAAAAAACATATTTATAATTTATTATTTGATTCTGTTAATTCCCACCAATTATTGTAAAAAACGATCAAACTTCACTCAAACCAATTCAGTTGTTGCACGATAAGTTTCAATTAAAGAACGAAGAGTTCTTTTTGAAAATGTTAAATGAATTATTTTTCGTGTCGTTAATTATCTCTCAGCTACTCAGTGTTAATGATTTAAGAACTTGGAAAGTCTGGACAATCCCAAGTTATAGCAGTTCGCTGCTAGCAAATAAACTCAGTAAAAATGAAATTTTACAAAGATTGGAATCGAACGGAGAACTTTTCGAGGGTTTAGGAGAATGGTTGCCACCACCGCCTACAACAACGACAACAACAACAACAATTTCTACCACGATTGAAAACTAATGGGAAACTACAACAGATACACCTACAAAAACATCGTCAGCAGACCAAGACATAATTAATCACTTCATTGATCCAACATTCTTATTAAACGCCGGCACACATTATCTTGAGTTTTGAATTTCTGGGACAAGCAAGAATTTTTGAATACTACTGGGATAATTTCTTCCTTATCAAATTGCCATTCAAAGACTTACTTCAACCAACAACCGAGATCAGTCTTTTCAACTGTACGTATGTTTTTCAAGAAATAGAAAACAGGCAAATAATAACAACAGAGATTAACGCAACAAAAATAAAAGCTATGATTTATGGTGAAGTAATCTCAGAACCTTGTAAACAGTTTGAAGCACATTTCGACTCAATCAAAAATATAACTGACATTATTACGAAAGACGCAATTGAAAACTTTTACGTTGAAGAGCTTTCGAATTTCAAAAGAAAAGATGTAACATTACTCGCTATAGCAGGATTATAGCAGGAGTAACATCAAGTTGGGTAACTGCAAAACAAGGAAAGAAACAATAAGAGTAGAAGAAAGATGCACTCGAATTTGAACTTGCAAACTCTCATAAAAAGATTACTATGCTACAAGAGACGATAATCAGTTTAACAAAGTCGGTAGATCTACAGTTTCAACAATTTAATACTAAAATGGGTGCAACTGTCAACACATTAGTCAAGCTAATCCAAGAAACTGAAAGATTCTTCAGAGATAGCGTCGTGTATCTAGACGACAACATTAGGTTTCAGACAAGTCTACTCTTTAAAATTAGATTCCGTTCAAAATAAGTTGACACTAATACAAGAATGGAAAATTATTATGTTCGAATTACAAAGAGGATTCTTATCACCAAAACTTATCAAACAAAGCCAAATAATCGTAGTATTAGACATCATTCAATCCAAATTCTCGAATTTTTACGAGTTAGTGATACCTAAAGAACTGGTTCATCTCTTTTATTTGCTGCCGTTAGCATCTTACAGACTCAATAAACGAAATGGTGTTACACCTACATCTTAGAATTCCAATTAAACGATCAATGAAATAATACTTATACCAAGTAGTATCAGTTAATAGTCAAACTTTTCCTGTCGAATCTGACAGTTAATTTTAACTATCAATTGAAGAAAAACGAAAATTTGTTATCATTTGAAGATTTTCCAGATATATGGTTAGTTAATAATGGTAATGGCCTTCTGAAGAAACAAGTGAACATCAAAAATTTAAATTGTGAGAATGTATGAATGCAGAAGATTTACATTCCAACATAACTTAGTAGACTTGCCAAGCCCATGTAAGAAAGCGATATTCAATTGGAAAACTACAAACATACAAGAATGGTGCAGGTTTATTGATCGCGATAGAGCTGAATACCGCCCAATAAAAATTGATTTCAATCGTTACATACTTCATAAAGAGGTCGTACCAAACTATCTACTAAGTTGCAAATCAAAAGATATGTATGAGATTACGATATAGACCTGGTCGTCTACTATTGAGACAAGCACTAATTGCGAAGCAATATTCCCTACAATAAATAGTGTCATTGCGGGCACATACGCAAATTTTTTGCGAGAAGATATCCCGCTTGAGTATATGAACACCTATCAAAGCATATTTAACAAACTCGAAGACTACATTGAAGCCGAACCAAATATCAGTCGCATAACAACCTCATTTCAGAAAATGTCAACAAGCAATAACGAAATTGTTAATAAACTAAAAGTAATATTCAACAACAAACGCCTAACAAATATCACAAGGAATATACAATATGAGATGATTGAATATAAGATGAAACACAAAATTATTGAAGAATATATCTTAATATAGGATTTTGAGATATCCATTTGGACAATAATAAGTAACATTGAGGATTCACTACAAGCGCTTACATCACTCTTCGTCGTTTTTGGACTATTATCATACTGCGGATGGTTTGGAATATTAGGCGAAGGCGTCGTTATAATACACCCAGAAAGAATAGAAGCTTATGGATTCTCAGACATTCTGCCAATGAATCATCAAAAAGTCTGATAAGCTAGGATTAAAATTCTCTGATCGGATCCAAATTTATGGAATGGACGCAAAACTAAACCGTGTAGCTGACTGTGAGCAAGATAACTTCGGACCCGTCGATGAAATAAAATGGACTTCTAACCCTCAACCAAGCGCAATGATGAAATTGAATAATTTCGGAATTGTGGTTCTAAACACTGTCAAGAACTTAAGCTCTTCCTCATATCTTTAAAAATTTTATAAATTATTACTCTAAATTTTGATTATAAAATAATTAATAAAATTTCGATTTGAAGCATTAAAATACTGTTGTTTATTTATTTAGTATGGCTTATTATAACAACCCTAACGTTAATAGATCAGATGTTCAAAGTCCAAATCCGATAGAGGATCCATATTATCAATTAGATGATTCATTCCTTGGTAGTCAATTAAATTACGAACCAATCCTAGAAGACATGAAGAGACAGCCGTTAAAATACCATCTAGAGATGTTGACGCGTATTCCAGATGAACCTCACCTATAAGAGAGACATCAGGAAGAGACATAAGACACAACCAATATACACCTATGATGATTAACCAACCAATAGAAAGACACCCAAAGTTTGCACAAAGTAGTTCCAGCGCAGCGCCTTGGGAATAAAACTATGACAACAGAAACATGTTTAGAAATGTCAAACCTCCAGTATATAATGGCTCAGGTGAGATACACATGGATGTCTATGCTACAGCTGGTAGATGGACTGATGTGATGCGATTCTCAGCAGTATCTGATAGCCTTCAAGGTCTACCTAAATGGGAATTCGACCAACACGTTCTAATAAAAGGGGTTCGAACCTGGAATGAACTAAAAGCAGACCTCATGCTAATATTTAGAAACACTCAAAATAAAACGATTGCTTTGGAACAACTAAACAAAAGAAATCAGAAAGATTTTGAACCAATTGAGCGTTATTTCTATGACAAACTTTCATTAATCAACGAGGTGAATGCACTTAATGTCTGAAGATCAGAAGATTAGCCTAATAGTCAGTGGACTAAATAAATTCACTAAAGCTAAATATCTTGATTTGATCCTCACATCCCCTTAACTACCTAAGGATACCAATGAACTATTCAGTCTCTTGAAGAAAATGGCAGATGTCATGCAACTGATGGATACTAAACGTAGAGTAACAGACGTGCATTAGTGACAAAAACAAACAACGACAAGGTACACCAAATCAAACTGATAAAACCTTGAAATATTTAGTCAACGCTGTTAAAGAATTGAAAATGGACAAAAGACCTAATCAATCTAGAGATAAATATCAAAGAAACCCAGATAACTATCAACCAACCCAGAGGAGGACAAATTGGCAAAACAAACCACAGAAGTTAGAAACGAAAGAGCAGTCATCACCAAAATCTAAAGAAAGCGTTACATGCTAACATTGTCAAAAGAAAGGACATTATGCTTCCGAATGCCCAAACAAATCGCAAAACTCAAAAAACACGAAATCCCAACAGAAGAAATAAATGGGTCACCCAATTCTGTTGGCGCATATATTATCGACCCATCTATAAATTCAAAACACGATTTAGATATAGAAGTAACAATTAATAATCAAATCTTCATAGCAATAACCGATACGGGTTCCGTTTTCTCTTTTATGAACAAAACAACATTTAATTCTTTAACCGGCATACAATTACGCAAAACAAATACATTAATAAAACTTGCTAACAATTCCAAAATAAAGATTAACGAATAAATTCTAATAGATAATGATTGTAACGGAGTCTGTATCAGAAACTTTACAAACTTGAAATTTAACACATTCACTAATCTTAGGATTAGATTTCTGCAAAACTATTAACCTTAAAATACAATTCGAAAATAGCACACCTATAATAAAATTTGCTAAAACAGAAATAGATAATAATTACTACGGCGATAACGTAGTAAATTCAAAGGAATCATTAAAAATCAAACCCTATGAGAATAATAGTTTGACAATTTCAACATTAAAACCAGTTGCCAATACAATACTATTTGAACCAAACGGAGACTTTCTTGATAAAACTGGTCTACAAATAGAAGATCAGATTTGGAAAAATTACGATTTTTATTAAATAAACATTAACAACCCTACCGATAAATTAATAATAATTAACGAAGGAGATAATATCGGTACACATTCAGAAGCAAGAAATAATGATAGTTTCTTTTATTTCATTGAACCACAATATGAAACTGAAAAGACAGATTGTGATTTCAATGTACTGTCTGGCTCTTTCAAAGAAAAACAAGGCGTTACCAAATTATTAAAAGACAATAAAGACTTGTTCGCAAAAGATCTTAAAAAGTTAGGAATGACGAAAGGCATTCAACACACTATCTAAACAGATTCAAAACCATTCTATTAAACATTTATTAAAGACAAAAAAAGTACAAGTACTAGAAATGTTAGAAATAAACCATGGTCTAGTGGAGTGGTAGTTGTCCCGAAGAAAAAAGGCAAAGTGTAGATTATCGACGCCTTAACAGAGTTACGAATCGAGATCGTATGCCTCTCCCAAGGATTGATGACATACTTAACGCACTTCAAAGTAGTAAATACTTCTCAACAATAGATTTGTTCTCCGGATTCTGGCAAATCGGTATGCATTCGAATGATATCTAAAACAGCATTCAGTACATCTGATTGACTCTACGAATTCTTAAGATTACCTTTTGGATTATCTAAGGCGCCTGCGATATTCCAACGATATATGAATGACGTTTAAAGCTGTTTGACTTATGTTATATGTTTTGTTTAATTAGACGATGTTTGGGTCTACTCAGAAACTTTTAAAGAACATGTCGAAAATCTACAAAAAGTTTTCGACAGATTCCGTGAGTTCAATAATAAAATGCAACTTTCAAAATGTAAATTCCTATGTAAAGAGGTCAAGTATTTGGGTTTTATAATCAGCAGCAAAGGAATTCAACCGTATCCTGAAAACGTAAAAACAGTACAAGAGTTAGAGATGTAAGAAGTTTCCTGCTCATGGTAGTCTATAACGTTGATCACATCGAAGATTTCGTAATAATAGCTAAACCTTTGTTTAGAATTATAAAGATAAACAATTCGATTGGAATTATAATACATTAAAAGCATTCTTAATCCTTAAGTGGAAGCTGACAAATGCACCAATAGTAACACACTTTTGTCCCGATAACGAAATAGTTTTAAATACTGATGCATGTTATCTGTCAATGGGCTTTATTCTATTCACTAATTCAAAATATAATCGAAACTGTTATTTGCTATGGTAGCAAACTGTTTGATAAACACCAACTTCGATACAGCACAGTAAAGAAAGAAGCTTAGCAATAGTTTATGCAATTACTAAGCTAAGACATTATCTATTAGGGATTACATTTACAGTTAAACCGATCATTATGGCTTATGCTGGTTGACTCGAGTCAAGAACCCCAATAGACGACTTTTGAGATGGTCATTAAAATTATCAGAATATGTAAACAATATCGAAAGGGCAAATTACACGCTGCTCTTGAATGTATAAGTAGATATCCAGTTGAAAAAAGTGAAACAGACATAGAAGAGTTTCCACCACTATATACAAATCAGATAGATATCGTGCAAAGAATTCTTACTTTGCGTTCCAAAGTCTTTACGCAAAGATATCAAATGGAGTTTTCATGCTGAAGCAACAGCTGGACACTTATCATTTTTGAAAACATGGATAAAAATTAGAAAGAGATGCTATTGGCTAAAACTTCAGAAAGCAGTAAAAAAAAGTTGAGCTAAATTGTACTTTGTGTAAAGCAATAAAAGACGATAACGTCAATAAAGGACTACTAGAGTATTACAATTGGAGAACCATGGTCGGTATGGACATCGTAGGACCTTTTATTTATGGAACCAAGAAAAGCAATACATAATCTTAGTGGTAGATTATGCAACTAGATATCTAAAAGCGAAAGTATTAAGAGATATCTCATCCAAAAGCTTATCGAAGTTCTTCCCATTCGATATTGTGTTACGACTTGGACAGTTCGTAAAGTCTTAACTGATCTCGGCCGACAGTTTATTTCAGGATTTACAGAAGAAGTCTTTTCGATTTCAAAGACCAAACACGTGAAGACAACCGGTTATAGTCTCCAGACAAATGGTCTTACGGAAAGGACTATTATCATTTTCATTTAATAATTATTTTAATTCAATAGCATAAAAATCAAATTTTCTAAAGAAACAAATATTAATTCATTATTTTAAACAAGTTTATATAATAAAAAAAAATCTTTACACAAAACTCATTTTTTGGTTTAAAAAACAGCTATTTTAATTTAATAAGCATATAGATCGTGAACAAAAAATATATTACTTTTGAAGGCAAACTTTCAGTTTCCTTAAATAATTATTATAATTCAATAACATAAATATCAAAATATCTAAAGAAACAACTATTTATTCATTATTTTAAGCCAAGTTTATATAATAAAAAAGGAAAATCTTTACACAAAACACTTTTTTGGTTTAAAAAACAGCTATTTTAATTTAATAAGCATATAGATCGTGAACAAAAAAATATATTACTTTTAAAGGCAAACTTTCAGTTTCCTTAAATAATTATTATATTTCAATAACATAAATATTAAAATATCTAAAGAAACAACTAATAATTCATTATTTTAAGCAAGTTTTTATAATAATAAAGGAAAATCTTTACACAAAACACTTTTTTTGGTTTAAAACACAGCTATGTTTATTTCATTATCAGTGACCGTGCATATTATTAGTTTCGATTCAACGTTATATTATAGGACCTATAATATAAAATATAAAATAAATAGGTTCTATAAAGCACTTTGTAATTATAAAAATTTTAGGCAAATATTAGCATATGTCACAAAAATCTCTTAACTTGACAGGTTTAAATAATCGAAGCCCGAATTTATTTCAGAGAGATTTTTAATTAAAAATTCATAAATCAATTAAATTTTTATTTATTTAGCTCCATTATATATATATTAGATAAAATAATTTGAAAATTTAAATAATTTTAATAGTATTCTATAATGATTTTTTAGCTTTTTGAAAAAGTCGAGCTATTGGATTTGGGAATTCTGTCTGTGTCTGTAACGCTGTGTGTAGACTATTTTGTAGGAGGCTTTTTAAATAATTGAAGGAGGCTTTTTAAAAAATTATAGGAGGCTTTTTTGAAAAAATCTAGTAGGATTTTTTAAAAAATTATATGAGGCTTTTTCAATTTTTTCAATTTTTTCGATTTTTTCGTTTTTTTCACTTTTTCAATTTTTATGAATTTTTTGATTTTCAGTTTTTCTAACTTTTTTTTGAATTTTGTTGATTTTTTAAATTTTTACAATTTTTTTGGTTTTATGGAAATTTTGTTGCTTTAAATTTTGTTTTACAACAATGGTTTAAACTCAAATGCTATAAATTTAACCAACTATTGCACATATATCCTGTCCATGTCTGATTTTTATATATATTGTAGACCAGTTGTCTGTGTACTTGTCTTGAAAATTTTACCAAAATCGGAATTACGGAATTTTTTAGGTGACCGATTTATTGGTCACACATATACTGTCCATGTCTGATTTTTATATATGTTGTACACCAGTTGTGTAAACTTGTCATGAAAATTTTACGAAAATCGGAATTACGGAATTTTTTTAGTGACCGATTTAGTGGTCACACATATCCTGTCCATGTCTGATTTTTATATTTATGAGTTTATTTAAAATTTACAGCAAGTTAAGTTTTTATTTTATTTGATTTGTACAAAAACGATAGTTTAGATTTTTTAAAAATTTTATCTAGACTATTAGTATCTAGACCGATAATTTATTAAAATATAACACATGGATAGCTTATGTGTAATTAGGAAAATTGGATTTGTACAAAAACGACAGTTTAGATCTTTAAAACCTAGTTACTACCTATATAAAACTATAACTATGTAGAGTAACAAATATGGTAAGCATATGTGTCACGACAAAATATGGATTTGTACAAATAGTTTCAATTTTTATTTAATTTTGACTAATTACTACCTATATAATACTGTATAAAAGAAGAAAGTATCATACATGAGATTTTATTGCTGCTGACAGAGTGAGAGGGAGGGAGGAAGTGAGGGAGAGAGGGAGGAGAGGGGAGGACAGAGAGGATAGGGAAAGAGGGTAAGAGAGAAAGAGAGGAGAGAGAGGAAGGGAGAGAAACGGAAAACTATTTTTATATATATAATTACAAACATAAAAATATATGAGGTAAAATTAGAATCAAAGTGAGCGCATTACTAATGTTCATTCTTGTTTAGCTCACTTTGACAAAATCAGCTATTGGATTTAAGATTTCTGTCTGTAACTCTGTCGGTTTGTGTGTAGACTTTTTTAGATCACAAAAATCAGCCAAAAATGAACAATATTGGGTAAAAAAGAGCCAAAATAGTGTCTAAATTGGCTTAAATAGGGCAAAAATGGCTTAAATTGGGTCAAAGTTGACTAAAAATATGGAAAAAATGGCTTTAATATATGCAAAACAGGGCTTAAATTTGGTCTAAAATGACTAAAAATTGGGAAAATTGTCTTTATTAGGGGCAAAACAGGGCTTAATTTGTGTCAAAAATGACTAAAAATGGGTATAAAATTGTTAGAGTATGGGAAATTATGAATAAATTTTTGCGTCATGCATCTTACTAATTAAACTAAAACACGTTATGACGCTCGCCTAGTTGTATCTATAAGCACAATTTTGATGTTACCTCGTCTACAGCTAAACTAAGAATGAATAGAAATATCTTTATCACTCACTGAAGTACTATTTATAACAATGTTTCAAAGCACATAAAAACTTTTAGCGAAACAATACTAATTTAAAATGTTTTGTTTGTTTAAACATAGAACTCAATAATGTAAGCCAACTATAGATTTAAAATCAAAGTGAGCGTATTACTAATGTTCATTCTTGTTTAAGTTTGTTTCCTCGTATATTCATATTAAAATTAAATAAGTAAAATATTACTATGGTTACATTGATTATTTAAAACAGATGCGGTCTAATTCTTAGGCGTATCATTGCCTGGAACTGTGTTTATGAATTTTAAAACCTCGTCGTTACGATTGATTCCTTCCCTTTTTTCGTATCCACTTATTAATTCATAGACAAAAGAGATTAAGTATTAATTATATCAATTAACTTATAAAATTTCAACAAAAGCAATAAAAACGAATTAGTTTATTCAATTAAGAAAGAATATGTCAATTTACTTGAATTTATTTCACAATAAGAATCATATTAAATATAAGATAATATAATAATATGTTATAAATGAAATAAAAAAGAATAAGCTAATTATTTAGTTCAATAAACTTATAATACTGTAAAATTGTTGAAACAGTTTTAACTAACACAGAGTTTACGACCAGTTTTTACCCAATTTTAGACAAATTACAATCACTTTCATCGTTGACTCGCATCATTTATGAATTAAAATAGAGAATATAATTCATTCCTTAGTACTTTTCATGTTTTATATTTTTATCAATGATATTATTTATTTACGAGACATTTATTGATTTATTACTTGCGCAACAGAAAATAATTACTTTTATGAATAATAATGGAATTCTTTAATAAATATGCTTACGATTTCAAAATAGATATTAATTAATAGTAATGTTACTAAGAAACATATAAATTTCAGTATAAAATTAAAACCTGGTATTGAAAGGCAAAATTTTAAATTAAGTTTTTATTTGCAAAAATAGACAATGCCTACGTTTAAAAATAGAATAAAATCATTACAAAATGAATATAACTGTAAAAAAACGAATTATTTCGTAGCTAACATTGATAGTCCATTGTATAAATATGGACTCGTGTCTCATCCTAACACTACTGATCTTTCGAACCAGAATCGAATTTTTGATAGTAGTTTGCACGGCCTACAAAACATCTTAATTGAGTTAGGTTTTTATGTATAGGAAACTGAAATTTTTTTTATTTTATCAGGATCCATACGGATTCCCGTTGCATCAATTACACGGCCTAAAAACTTCTAAACTAGTATTACAAACGAACATTGAGAAGGCTTTATGATCATTCTTGAGGTTTTTAGCATACTTAAAACTAAATCGTGCATATGAAAATGTGAATCAAAATCTTGACTGAACACAATGATGTCGTCTAAATATAACTCACAAGTATTCCATTTCAGTCCTGCGAGTACAATATCCATAGCGCGTTAAAAGCAAGCGGGAGCTGTCGATAAACATAAAATCATTTTATTGTACTCATCATTCCAACCTGCGTAATAAAAGCAGTTTTTTCCTTTGAACTTTTATCGATTTCTATTTGAAAATAACCTGAATTTAAGTCATTATATGTAAAACATCTTGAACCGATTAAACTGCTTAAAGCTATTGCAATGGATGCTAATGGGTATACTTCGTTTACCTTACGCTTATCGACACACAAGAGCTTAGTTCCGCTACTTTTGTCAACTAAAACTACAGTAATAATTCATGGATATATTCTATGAGAAGTTATTCCAGCTTTTAGTTATTCAGAGATTTGCATATTGATTTCGTCTTTAAGAGGAGCACCATATACGTATGGATTTTGATGTATGGGTTTTCCATCACATTTTTCAATGTTAATTAGTAACAATACCCAAAAATAATTAATATTGGATGTATTGTTTTAGAATTATATATTAATTTTTTTGTTAATTTCAAAAAGGTATTTTAAATAGTATAGAAAATGTAAAAATTGTAAGTAACCCAATATGAAACATTGCAACTAATTTTTGCACAGTACGATTTGAATTAAGTTAATTAATAAATTACTCTTCAATAAGAGTATAATATTCCAGAATAATTACAATTGGGTTTTGTGTAACGAATGAGATAACACCAAAATAAATAAAATCTCTTAAATCGCTATAAGCATTTTGCCTATATTTACATCCAAACGAGAGCAATTTGACTGGTCTGTAACTCAAATTTACAGCACAGATTTAGCTCACCTTAAATAGTTTAATAGTAATTGAATTGCTAAACTTCAAAGACACTCTTTGTGTCAAACATATTATCGAAATAAGTAATGAAAAGGTTTTTTTTTATCATTTTTTATCCAGTAAAATCTAGTAAACCTTTTGGTACAAACTTTGCGTGTTGTAATTTTATGCGTTGATAAAAGTCGTTGACCAACGGTTTTTGTTGTCGGAACTTTTTGCGATCCAGGACAAGCCCCTAATTTGAAACGATGTGGTTTACCACAGATGTTTCGATATTCCGCTTTCCCTAACGCGAACACACTGGACAAGCAAATTCACAATAATCACTCAAAAGTTACTTCAAACTAAACAACAAATCTCAATTACTGTATAAAAATTTTTATTAATAACTCAATAAATTAGTTAATATAAAAGTGCAATACTAAGTAGTTAATACAATTAAAATAAGGATCAAAGTGTGTGTGAGAAAAGGCCACGTGTGATGTGTGCCTATGATTTATAGAGTAAGTTAACAATTTTAAGCTGTACTACACAGTTACGCATTTTGTTAGTTTTTAACTATTGCATGTTAATACCCTTAAGTAAAGTTTAAGGAAACTTAATTCAATAGAAAAGGTAGGGCTGGTTGTTAGATGGTAAGTACAACGTTAAACTTATGCGATGTTTACGATTTCCGTTCTATTTATACTTTAAAACACGAATACAATGGAAACTATAAATTTACTTGAAAGGTTAAGCGTTGTGCACATCTGTTGCAATAGGTTAAGGAACAGCTAAGTTTTGGTTAAAATTAAAAGGTTTTAGAGCGTCATTACAATATATTTAATTCCGTAAAAACATGCTTTGCTTCAACATTCTACATTCAACACAAGTAAACTACTATGGAATAAACATTTTTTGTATATTCCTATAAATGCATTGAAATGTTCTACTTAGCAACGCCCACCATTCCAATTTGCTTAACATTTCAATGCATTCATAGGAATATACAAAAAATGTATGATATATACATAAGTGTATTCGATTGACAGTGACCTTACTGTCATTATAATTACTGTGAGAATTTTTTGAAACATATATTATATTCATATCCATAATTAGTGTAATAAAATGCAAGTACGATAATATATAGTCATAAATGAAGATAAAAATTCTTAATATTTAGAAATAATGGAAATATATTGCAAAAAATAATCTTTTTTTATAATTTACTTCATAAGCAGAAATGAAAATATAGAAATACTTTATTATATTGACAGATATTTTTCATTCATTATGGCACTTATAATATTCCAATTTATTTAATACTTATAAGGAGTGACAACTAAAAATCCGGACTAAGTAATTTATTGTTTTCTAAAAAAAGTAAGAAAACTTAAAAATATTTTTTAATGTTATAATAAACATTGAATCTTATTATTTAAATAAACATAAAGATAGTTC
>JAQIXJ010001087.1:0-23793 GCA_034700185.1 Phthiracarus laevigatus | reverse complement strand
TCTGTCTGTCTGTCTGTCTTCTGTCTGTCTGTCTGTCCATTCGTTCTGTGCACTTTTTTGAAAGAAGGTAGGCTTTAAATGAGTAAAAAATGCAATAAAAAAGACCAAAATAGTGTAAAAATTGTCTAAACTTAGGCAAAAATGTACAGCCATGGGGTAAAACTTGATCAAAATTGGCTTTAATAGGGGCAAAACATGGCTTAAATTGTGTCAAAAATGACTAAAAAATGGACGAAATTGTTAAAATCAGGTTAAAATCTGATCAAATATGAGTAACATTTTGTGTCTTAAATATACTAACACGAGCCTAATTGTGTCTATAAGAACAGTTTTGATGTTAACACGTCGACAGCTGAACTAAGAATGAATTAAAATTACCTAAAAACTCACTAAAGTACCATTTATAACAATGTTTTAAAGTACATAAAAATATTTAGCGAAACAATATTAATTAAAAGTTTTGTTTGTTTAAAAATAAAATTACAAAAATGTTAAGCAACAATAAAAGTTTTTTTTGGCGTAAAGGGAATGCAGTTATTTATAATCCCCTAACTAATGCACATCTATTTATTTAAAAATATTTGAATCAAAGTGAGCACTTTATAATGTTCGTTCTAGGTTTAGGTAAATTTATACATTTGTGAAAAATATATAAGTTTCTAAACTATGATTGAAAATTGCAAAATCAATTTATTAAAATAAGAAACTTCGGTGAAATCTCTATATAAATATAAACTGCGATCAAAGGGAGTGAGTTATAAATGTTCGGTGTTGTTTTATATTAACGAAGAAACTAATATGATCAATAATTAATCAATCGCAATCAGTTTTGTAGGAGAACCTGAAGGAGAAAGAGTTTTGTAGAATGTATGATTTTGTTATGATTTTTTGTCAAAATATAAGTTAATACAGTAAGAAATAAGTTGTTGTTTTAATTTAACGAAATGCGTACGATTTGCGTCAATAAGTTCCGAACGAATATTAATAATCTTTAAAGGAAAGTAATTGTAAAAAATTTCATAAATGGTTACAAAAACATAAATGAATAAACTGGAAGTTATAAAATGGTTTTATAATGTTAAAAATATTGATTATAAATATAAATGATATTAGCAATGATTTTATAAATTATAAATAAATACGAATTTCGAAACTATTATAAGTGTTAATCTTCATTAATATAATCATATTATGATAATTAATATGCAGTACAGGATGTGTAATATGTGCTATCGTTTTGAAGTAAGCTTATGCGAGAAATATTTTAAATTTTAACTTCAATATAAGGAAAAAGGTATTAAAAATAATTTAAAACCATTTGAAAATCGTGTTCATTAAGATAATTTAAGGAAATTTGGAATCAAATTTCTTTTCCAATTTTTTATTAATATATTGGCCTTCAAATCATATCAATAATTAATACAGATGGTGTGTAATTAAATATACGACCAAATAAGTAACTAATTAAATCATTAATTATAATTCAAAATTAGTTTCTAAAACTTTACTTTATCTAAACACAAAAATCTTTACCGAAAATGTTTTCGATCGTCACACTGTTCAAAAAAATTAAATAACTATGAAAAAACATTATTAAATTAATATATAGATTACTAAAAAACAATCTTAAATATTTATTGCCTCTTTTTTTGTAAATATTAACAACAGTAAATCATTATTTTAAAATATAAAACGTATTTAAAGACATTATCACTAAAACATTAAAAATTAGTTATTCCACTTTCATTGGTCTATTGAAAAAATTAGATTTATCTGTCCATTACATGATTATTCCATTTAAACGCGATTGTACTTTCGTTGATGCTTATCACTCACATCCACTAAGAAATAAGTTCCCGAACATAGTTCAGACACTTCTCCTTTAGGCTTATATGGCGCCATATTATGATACTTTTGCCTTTCGTCAAGAACTTGTTCGTACTTAATTGGCGGCACTTGTATGCGTCGATTCAAATTTTGGGGAATATTCTCAAGTCCTTTGAGCAGTTTAGAGAGAGGTGATCCTGGAGATGCGTCCGAAGACACTCGCGCCGAAAACATTGACGCCGACAGACCAGATCCATAAGAAAATAATAGCAGCTTGTTGTTGACCAATTGGTCCATACGATTGCTGATCAAAACGATTATAAATTATATATGATTTAATTGAATGTTATTTTAATTTTACGGTACCTTAACATAAAAGAGATAAGGCATGCATATAGCGATGCGGTGTAACTATTTCCAAGTTCACGCGCCAATAATAGACTTGGATCCGTCTTATTAGTGAAAATATCTTCGCTTAGTTTTACCAATAATTTTTCAAGTTCACGGTCATTGTAAGTGTCCTCCAATTTAACGTTCCTAATCATTATGTACAAAATTAATGATTATTGTTACACAAATAAATAACAGTTAATTGAAAAATATGTTACCTATATTTATCGAGCTGTTTGTTTCGTTCGCTATCAAATGCTTGAGAATCTCTCAAAAATTCGAGTAGAATTAGCCGAGCGATCGACTTCTGAACCAATTTACAGTATGGAGCGTGAAATAGTATTGCATCGAAACTATTTAGCGATACATTGGATTTAAATCGGTTAGCTTTTTCGAAGTATAGTTGAAAACATCGATCGAGAGCCTTAAGATAACACTGATTGGATAGCGGACCATCAACTACTGGATATTCGGAACTGAGTTCCGGTTTGTAGAAATCATATACATTTGACATATGAGTTGACCTCACTTTTCGGTCTAAAATGATGGCCGCATCGGTGCCGATAAGCATCGCTACCGCAGCGCAGCCTCCTATTCAATTAAAAGTAATCGAAACAACAACATTACAACATTTACCAAAATATAGATCATAGCAAAACAGGTAAATAATTTCTTAAATTAACATTAAAGCAACAGATAAATAAATTGTATTTAATATTTCATGCGTTTTACTAACTTTGTGTGCAAAATTTAATTATAAGAAAACGAAATACCAATACAATACTTGCATAATAAACAATAATTGTTAGGAAATTAATTCAATTATAAATTAAATATTTTTTTTTTACTTCTGAACGATAATTTATTGAAAAAGAAAATTTAAGCAATTAATTGTTAACAAAAATTAGTTAAACAGCTTATATTTAGAAATTTATTTTAGAAACCGGTTTTCCAATCGTCTTTACTTAACGCAATCGTTAAAGTATTTTTTTTATAAGTCATCAGTTATATAAAAAAAATTAAATTTGATTACTTCTAAAATGATTTTATTGAATTGCATGATTGCTTCGAGAAAATTATTATTACAGTATAACGTTTAGCTTATAAATTTATATTCCGTGTATATATTGCCAAAAAATTATCCCAAAACATAAGTTAATTGGTACGCAAATTCCCTAAACTCGACCTCAAAATATAATTCGTTAGATTCAATCATTGATAGCATAAAACTCAGGTTTTTCCAAACAGAAAAATACTGGACAAATAAAGATTTTTTTTCGAAAACACAAATCTCCCGAAATGTGTAATATATAATTAAATAAATAAAAATATATATAATTTCCTTTTTTTCTTAATTTCTATTTTATTAAAAAATTCAAAACAAACTCATTCATTCTAAAATGTTTGTGATTAACATTTATTACGATAACGTTAGTTAGTGTTAGTGGTTTTATTATAAAAATATTCTAGTTTTAAAAATAGGATGCAATTATATATGATTGCGTGTGTTGTGAATAATATGTATGAAATAATAACGTTAAGTTGAAAAACATGTTAATTAAAAATTCAGAGCTCATACTGTATATGATAGCATATGTGCATACCTGTTGGTCTCGCGGGTCCTTTGGCGTAGAGAGCGATATCAGCTGCCACTACCATCGCATACCTTCCATCCCAAGAACTCGATTCGATCCAATCGATGGCGTGAAACAGAGCGGCAGTTCCGCCATAACACGCATTAGTGGTGTGAACGCCTTCGATGTCCGTATTTCCGCTCTCTTCGAACAAATCCATTAAAACTGTTTTAACGCTTTTCGATTTGTCGATTATTGTTTCCGTTCCAATCATCAAAAATCCAACATTTTTTGGCGAAATCGAGTGATTGTCTAACAATGATTTGGTGACCGTTAGACAAATCGAGTTAATATCTTCTCTATCGGTAACGAAAGCCATCCGATTTTGACCCAAACCTAACGTATACTTTCCTTTCGACACCTGATCGTGTTTTTCAAGATCTGTTTGCGAGACAAAAGTGTTGGGGAAATACACTTCCATCGCAACGATTCCAACATTTTTGGGCCAGTGATCGGCATGTGCTTGCAATCCATTTGCCAAATGATTATTATTGTTATTACTGCTTGGCATCACAAGTAGATATTAGAGTAACGATTATATCAATTCAATATCAAAACAACACAACTCATATATAAAGGAAAAAGTTTTTATATCTAACTTAAACCAACAAGACTTGAATCGCGAATAAACTATAATATAAAATTCACATTATTTATAACATTTTTTACAGGATGTAAAAATTCAAATAAGGTTTTACCACTTATTTTAATTTAAACTGAAAATATTTTTTAGCATTATTTTCCATTTAGAACATTTTTAACTAAATTTATACTCATTTGGTATTAAAATGATTATGAAAATATCAGAATAAATAGATGAAAATAATGAAATGTACTTTTGATTAGGTTTAAAGCAGAACGCGATTTTAATTCTATAAGAAAACATTTTTAAATGTTTATTAAAACTTTAGAATTAATATTGGAATTAGAATAGCATAGAATTTAAATAAAAGCTTATGTTAAGAATAGAAAAAAAATAAATTTAATATGAGAATCATATCATCAGAATATATAAATAACAAAATTTGTCTGTTGTCTGTTTGTGAAGACCTTTATAGGCTCCTCCCAAGGGGTCACACCCCCTCGACATCTATATCAATGGATTCAGATCGAAGAGAGGAGGTCAAGTAGGGGGGTCTCGAGATGGTTGGCACACCCTCATACAGGAGGGGTCCAAAAAATGTTAAAAATACCCTTCAACACCTATATCATTTGACTCTACTGAATAAGCTGAGTAAAATGAGGGGTCACTCGAAAGGGTGGGCCCCCCCACATACAGGAGGTGTCCATAAAAATGTTAAAATATCCTTTAACACCTATATCATTCAACTCAGCTTAAAAACGGATTTAAATGAGGGGTCACTCGAGGGGGTGGGCAAACCCTCATGGATATTCTATAAATTCATAATTTATATAAATACTAATAACTCGTGCGAAGCACGGGCTGAAAACTAGTGTTAATATAATCGAAATTATAAAAAGGTCGAAAATGTCATAAATATATGACTTTGAAATGTTAATGGAGTTAGTATATCGTCTCTCCTTTGCATAAAAATATTAATTTTTAAAAAAATTTTGTGCTATTAAGAATCAAAAACTCGAAATCCGCATTAAAATGGAATATTCCTATTCCATTATACAAGTGCATATTTAAATTATATTTAGGTTAGATATAAAATTTTAGTTAAAATCACAAATTCAAACATAATATTGTTCAAAAACTGTAAAAAAATTGGACTATTTGTATTTTCTGTCCACTTTTTACAATAATTAATAAATTTTGGGTGGTTATGTAATATATTAAATATCCGGGAGATTAATATATTAACTTCTATTAATTATAACAATTTAATTAAAAGGAGTTTTATTTTCCCGGTTTTCCCCGGTTTTGGTAGTTTTGAGAAAAAGTCCCGGATTTGTACATTATTTCGGTAAAGTTCTTGTTATGGGTATCTTTAACAAGAAATTTCTAAATATAGAACAAAAGGCTTCTTAAGTACTTCTTATATTAATCTAAAATAGGAGAATATGGCGTTTATTGTTATATTTCTGGAAATATAGTTTTAAAAAAGTATAACACTTCTAATGATGAACGCTTTACGAGCTTTGGTTAGTTTAATAAATATTTTGTGAGCAATAGGTAAAAATATATTTTAAAAAAGTTTCATAATATTCAATTGTAAATTTTTTGGAAATTATTATTTTTTGATCGCATTAAATATAAATTTTAGTTCCCGTATTCTATTCCCGCTTTTTGTATATTTTTGTTCCCGGTCCCCTCCCGTTTTGACCAGTTTTTAGTCCCGGAAAATCCGTTCCCTAGTTTTATCTGAATGGTGGTTGGGGTCAATCAGTTTAGGAGTCAGTATAGAACTCATTCAAATGCCATATCACAAAAAACATCTGATCGTGTGCTGTGTTTGCTTTCAACAAATAATAATCTTATTTTAGCGGAATTTTGACTTGCTATATCTAAAAAAAATTGTCGAATTTTATTTCAATTATTTGTGCATTTAATTTACATCTAATAAATTAAAATCTAACTTTTGAACGTTTCGAAGAATATTCTATATTACCTTTTGTTAATTATATAATTTTATTATAATTATAAACTAAAATAAAACAATTATAAGCAAAATTATGGAACCCATAGTGATATCTATGGGCTATTACTTTTTAACATTTACGTTTTTAACTTGTGTACTGTTTAATCAATTATTATGATCGGGTTGGATGTATAAAAAACGGGGTTACGGACAAATATGGATCGTGGTTACGGTTTTTTTCTGTTTGGTTCGCTTTGATAAAATCGGACGGTTTGTAGCTTTAGATGCAGATGAAGTTGAGCGTAGCAGCGCTATTGCAACACATTGCGTACAAATATATACAAAACTTGTGGGCCGATCACTGTTGTTAATAAGCTTATATTAAGTTAATATGGAAATATGGATTTAAAACCATAGATGGATTTATGGTTCTACACCGTCTATATTGAACGATATGTAGCGTAGCGTATTCTATATCTTAACACTTTTTCATTCCATAATACACTAATACGTACGCAGAGCTACAGATTGTTCAGTATAGCGGTGGCAAAACATGTTATGTTTACAGTATTAATTTGTTATTAATAGCGTTTTTGGCGAAAATTGTGAGTATTTCCATAAGCTTACAACAACAACGTGTACGAATGAATGAAAAACGTTAACGTTTACTTAAAGTATAAATAATTTATTTATAATTTATAAATTGCGTTTTAACTTAATTTACTTTAATAACAATAATTTATTAAACTTTATGTTCTTTTATACAGTTTGTGTTTTACATGTGAACAGTATTTATTCGACGCGTACGTCACAATCAACCAACAAAACTAGTGTCCATTCTTCGCTTTAGCGTTAGAATAAAGTTTTCGCTCCAAACTCAAATCTTACATGTGATTTGATCAAACAATAACTCATATTTTGTTATCTTTGTTTTCTAAATATTAAATGATATAATGTTCGAAATAAAAAAAAGCGTTTCCCTCATTGAAAAACTAATATTTGTCTCAATAATCCTAAGAATAAAATGATGAATGAGGAGCATTCTGTCCCTTCCAATCTTCCACATTTTTTATTTGTTGAGTCGCAAATAATATTCTAAATAAAATTCAAATATTAATCAATATATTGAATTATATAGATTTGTTGATCAATGATTACCTCTGCTCTTGAAGCGTAGACTGAATTTCGGTGAGCCTAACGAGAGATCGCGCCATTTTAAGTTCTGCCGAAACTCTAGTGCACTGATGGCTACCAATATTATGTGATTCTTCCGAATATCTATTCGCCTAAATTAGAATTCACTTATAAAAAAATATGTCTAAAACAAATTTTTAACTTCTTAAGCAAAACGCAATTTTTTAAGGTATTCATTTAAAATTATATTTATTTAAATTGAATAGCAAAACAAATCTACCGTATTATCGCCCAATACTCGTCTAAGTCTTTTAAATAAATTGTTTTACAGTTAACTGCTAGTATAAACTTTCTGATACTCATGTTACGGTACCCCTCAGTTGTTCCAGCATAAAAAACATTATTATTTGATAATATTGTTAATATATTATCCTATACCGTATAAATGCAATGTGTGCGTGTATTTTAGTCAATTAAACAATAAACGGATGAAATATTTTTTTGATAGTTTTTCATCGTACGTTCATAATGCAACTATAAAACAATATCGCAATTTTTAATATTTTATGCGCAATCATGGCAATAATAGGGTTAATTTTTTAAGAAGAATGCCAATGTTAATGTCATTAATAAACTGAACAAAATGACGGAAGCTATAAAATAATTAGAGTTGCGTAGCGAATCACAAGAATAGTCTAGTTATTGTCGGCAAAATACTCATCATTTTTAATAAAATTTTTAAAGAAAAAAATTGTATTTTAATTACCCTATCACTGCATTGTATGGTTCTTTATGTATGGTACGTAAAGAGGTTATGTTATTGTTTACATTATAACGCGTTTAGAGCTGAACGCGTATGGATGTATAACGGTTAGCATTGTATTTATTTTCGACAAATATTTGGTGCGGGGGTCTCTAGTATATCTAAAAACAACACTGCAGTTAACCAAATTTTTAGACTTAAAAACATTTATCTCTAGTGGGTAAAAACGATTAGGTGTTAAAATTAAACGATTTTCGCACACCACGCGAATAATGTAACAATAATACGGTCGACATTTATACGTACTGATAGCTGTACCCGTTTTACCTCACTGTTTAAGTCATGTGGCAAAAAGTGGAGGCAACACACTACTGTATGGTATAATCTTTGGCAATAGTGTGAAATGGGTAAACTATTAGCTCGCTGTCTCCAAAGTCAAACTAATGGTTTTCACCTTATATTGGTATCGTCTTATACTAAAGTAATATTTAACTTAAATAGATATTGAAGTTAACAAACTTTTTATCTAAACCAATCTATAAATTTAATGTCCACTAGAAAGTGAGAATGTTCTATGAATGTATTTTAATGTTCTGTTTAAACAAGTGAACATTTTTTACAAATGTTCGTTAAAAATTTAACAAATTGTTGGTCAAAACCATTGTTTTTCGTTAAAGTTCCTTTTTATCCGAAATTATAAAATAGGTCTAAAAATTTTAATGAGAATTGATCCCAAGTATGAAAGTAAGCCATGTATGTACTAAGACTGATGTAGTTAAACACATCTGCATTAAATTGAATTTATATGTACAAAAATTTTGGTTATTATGTGGTTTGTTCCTCATGGTACACAATACAGACTTGCAAATCTAAACATATAACGATTTTGAAAATTTCGTCAAAGTCGAAGTATTGCTATGTCTTAAAAAGCGAGGTAAACGGTATGCATCACAAAATAATTACTAAGCAAAACGAATTGATGTAAACTAATAGAATATATAGAAAAATATTATAGTTATATAAAAGTATGAATACTTGTCTCTCTGCGTGGTCTGCCTGCCAACTCGTTACATGACTTATCAGATCTTCCCTAAAATAATTAGCCAATGATGGTGTCAGAGTAGGCACTGAAGGCTTAAGAGATGAAGAACTCATCGCAGAGGAAAGATTAACATTTGCTGGTGGACTATCATGTCTGGTAGAAGACATAACACTCTTTTCAGAAATCGGAGATTTGTTAATATGGCTTCGACTTATTAATAGATCCAATTCTTGCCGAATGCCGTCAGCGCTCTGATGATGATGGTGCTGATGCTGATAATGCGAGTGATGATGATGAGAGTAATGGTGCGATGAGTGATGGTGTCTATGACTCGACGTTGAAAGTGGTGATTCGCTATTAACTATCACTGAATTCCTAGGCGATGATGACGTTTGCCGATGAGACAAATGCTGAATATTTTGTTGGTTTGCGGATAAGTCTTTCACTTTTTTAGTTATTTGGAGAGCCTGTTGCAGAGCTCGCAACGCGTCCTCAGCGGAAAGATCAGGAAACAATCCCTGATTGCTTAACTGTGTTAACAGCATTTTAGGCAAATTAGGCGCCGATTGGGATTGCGGTGTTTGTGTGGTCGGAGATGAGTGCGGGTGTAATGCTTGTGCCGATGGTATAGCACTTCCCGAATTACTAGCATTGCTCTGAGTTCTAACCAATTCATTATTAGACTGATTAATGAGAGAATTTATTTTATTACAGGCGTTACCAATATTATTAGACGACTCATTAGAGGAATCGACCGGCGATTCATCCAAATCACGTTTAACACAATTAACATTAATTTTGTTTTCCATTTGCTTCTTAATATCATTATTTGATCTATCATTCAATTTATTAAATTCGTCTCTTTTCGATTGAGATCGGCTCGAATTACTAGCGGTAGCACTCATTTTCGGTAATATTTCGGCCACTATTTTCCCATCTTTAGGACAAGCGTCGATCGGTTTGCTACCAGTATTTACAGCAACATTATTTTTAACGCGGAAATGGGAATGTCTTTCGGTTTTGTTGGATCCGTTTTTCTTTTCCCATTCGAGCCATTCCTTGGGTTTCTCCCACTGCGACACTTGCGTACGGCTATTATAATAATACCGTTTACCACTGGAACTGATGTGTTCGACCCATTCTCCGACATGCAATTTCTTCGACGAAGAATTCGATTTCGTTATATCCGTTTCGTGGTTATCACTCGAATTCGCGTTTCGAGTATAATTATTTACACACTTATAAGATTTATTCGAATCGTGAGACACAGGAGACCGCGACGAACGCGAAGACCGAGAGCTCACCTTTTTTCGATCATAATATTTACTGTCTCTATCCCTATCTCTCTCTCGTTCTTTGCTTCTTCGAGAATATGACGACTTATTAGCGTAAGATCTCGATGGACTCCAATTATTGTCCGGCGATTCGCTGCGAGAGTGACTATTACTGCCATTACTTGGGGAACAGTTTCGCCTGTGTTTCGAATGCGAGGAATCGTTACTATTGCCATAACTTGAAACACTTTTCGATGAATATTTACTCATTGAGTCCTAAATTAAATAAGGATTTCGAGTTTGAAATATTAGGTCTCAAATAATTGGTAATTTTGTTTTTCATTAAAATTGGTTCATCAATAAGCGTTAGATCAATAAACATAAGCGTTATATAACGATAACGATAGTAATAATAATAATAATAATGGTATTAATATGTATTATATATTATATATGGTATGCTAACCTCGTAGTGATGGCACGACTTTTTGTCAAAATACCTGTTTAAACATAAACGCATTTAGTGTTTATTGAATTATTTTCGGCAAACGTATTACTAATAAGTAATAACAAAAATGGAAAAACAGTGGATAATTGGGGAAATAAATAGGCATAAAAATATAATAGATATCTATTAATAATAGTATTAAATGGCGTCTAAGGCTCTATTGTCAGCATAAGCACAAAATGACTGAACATTGGCGTCCAATTCCAGTGAATTTACCCATCATTAAGTCGAAAAAGTTTCCTCGCATGCATTACCATTAATGACACTAACGATTATTTAATTTAGTTAATCACTAATTAAATGGTAATATACGCGAATAGATGTAATCATATCTAAAATAAATAATAGCATAGCAATAGCACTGCGAATAACACTACGAATGCACTACACTGACTGCTATTGCTATACCAATACGAGTATACGAGTGCTAACACTCAAACGAATTTGCCATCACTTATTGGGGGGCATGTCTCCTAATTGCCATACGTCACCATACAAACATCAATAAATAATACATATGAACATCTGAACATATGTGACATTTATTAAACCAAAACTATATAACCTATTATCGCATTATTGTATGAAACGTTTCACAAACCTTTTTCATCGCATCGCTACTAAAATTCTATAATGATTTGTATTTCCAATTTTATACTTCGTCTTAATCATGGTTTTAGTGAGAAACAGTTTTAGAGTAAACACTGGGAAACGATCATAGGCTTAATTAAATGGTTATAAACGTAGCTATAATCGTACATATCGTACATTTGCACAAACATTACGTTTGTGTGCTCTGTAACCTATTAAATAGCAAATCATTTTTTATTTACACAATTAAAAATGGTTTAAATTATGTTTTCGTAGCTTATGTTTTAAATAATAGGTGTCAGTAACAATACAACTTCGCTTTAGACTAGACTATGTATAGGCAACAGCTAAACCGAGATTCGAAATTATGGTATACTAAAATTAGTGTATACGTTGATCATTAATATTTATTTATTTACACGTTAGCAAAAGTGTCACCTCATAAGTGCTACAAATTATTGACGCAAAACTAAATTGACTTTGAATTATCCCGAATATAGGCTTTATATAAAACATTTTATTAGTTAAGTTGCGGTTGTAGTCCATAGGTTATCCCTTTTTCGGTTTTACTGTATAAATTTTTCCATTGAATGCTGAATCGGTTGAAAAAAGTTAAACTGTCGATTAATTTTGTTGTATTGCTTTTTAATTATATTTAGCCACATAAATCTAATAAAAAATTTAAATTTAAGTAAAACCCAATTATATGTACTGAAATTACAGCCAAAGGCTAAATCAAATTCAAACCCCATTAAATAAATGTTTAATAAATAATAGCTGTTTTGTGTTGCAGTTTTCGTTGAATTTTCATTATTTTATTAAAATTGGTTTACTGTTGGGGTTTAGCGATGCGTATGATATGATGTATTGCTTGTGAAGGACGTAGCAATTACTAGTGGTTTTGTTGTGAACCAAATAAACACATGCATTGTATGTGATTATTGATGTGATTTTCATAAATATTATTAGAAATAATGGATGAATTGGTTGATGAACTTAGTAGTGCTATGATTGATGTGGACAACAATGACAACAATGACGATAACAATGTTGGATCAATCACACCACTAAAAAATGGTCGTAATCACCACAAACCGGTGGAAAGAACAGCTTCGATCCTAATTCGATCGAAATTATTGATACTCAGTGATTCCGAATCGGATGACGACAACATTAATTCCGGCATTAATAGCCGAATGAGTCAATTATCTGCGCGTAAAGGAAAGAAACGAACCAACAAAAAGCTAAATAAAATGCATATACTGTCCCAATTTAATAATTGTGGTTATACAGGAAAACGTAAAAGAAGTTCCACAATATCTGAAGGAAGTGGTGCCACAACTCATACACCACATGCACACACACATACTCAGATGGAATGTGACACCAATGTACACATTGCTATGCATTTACAGTCTGATATTAGTGACACTTCATCTGACGAGTGTCACACTGATCTTAATTGCGATGGCGATGACGAGCAAAGCGATTTCTACGAAGTTATTGCCAGAACAAGCACTAAACTTAATGGTAGACAACGGCATCATAATCATAACAGCAGACAAATCGATTTGTCAACAGTTCCGTCAAGAAATCCTTTTTTAACAATGGGATTATCTCCTTCAGTAAGTTCGTATAATTCCACGCTTTGCTCGTCGAATATGCTATGGAAACGGCGAAGACGTATGCACTGATCAACTTTAGGAAACGCTTAGTATCGAAATTTTAACTTAACGTATTATCGTGCTATACTTGGAACGTGCGAGTAATGCATCAATTTTTATATGCTAACAATCGCTTACTCGAAGCACCAGTTTTTATGATTTTATACTAAGAAAACCTTAAGATTTAATTAACGATCGTAAGATGAGATTATATTTAGAGCTGCAGTAAGGAATGAAATTTAGTGAAAACTTAAGTTTTGACGATCGCCACTTATTTACTGTTTCATATAATCATATATATTTTATTGTATAAATAAAAAATTCACTTTACTCGAACGTTCGAGTAAGATATGTTTTTTCAATTCACCCAAAATCATTGGTCGAACGTTCGAGTTTGGTGCCCATAATACGTTAATATAAAAATTTCAATACATTTCATACTAGATAATCAAATATGACAATATTTATGCGACATCTGTACACTACTGCTGATAGTAAAAAACATAGTAAACAAAACGGCTGATTGAGACAATCCGTACAATTATACTGTAGCTTCAATTATTACATGAAATTAGTTTTGTTTGATATTACCGTATAATTTTATGTATTATTAATAATATGTGTTTGCGATTATTTATTTCGGTGAATACTAATGTGGTGTCTATATTGAATCGCACTTATATTTCTCAACAATATTATAGTTCAGCAATTAATGTATACTTATTATACAAACAAAAACCCAATCATTATTTAAACAAATGGATAACGAATGTGAGATCATTAAGCACACACATAAGAGACAAATCAAAAGTGGTGAAAGATAATCAAAAAATAGGCACAGATGCGTTTAAAAATCCATGGTTTCGAGCGATGCACGCATATTTTATTATTGGCATTTCCACTATTTTCACTATAATTTTTCTTATTGGTTACTCAAGTTATAGTGAAATGTCGTTTATTTCTACACCTGTCAAAGTTTCTAAATCTGATCCCAGAGTGATCGCAGCACTCGGTGAACCAGTCAAGAAGATTGGTATCGAGTTTCAGAAACTCGACACTGGATATTCTGCTTCTGTTGTTGATGCCGAGGAAGATGGACAACGGTTTTTGAGATCCAAAGTTTTGTTATGGGGTCCGAAAACTAAAGGAAGGCTTGTGGTCGAGTATTTTAAATTTATTAAAGCTTATCGATATATATGTGTTGAAGTTGATTACGATAATCATGATAACAGTGAAAAGCAAGTTATAGTTTTATGGGATAATCGAAGTTTAAAATATGGTCAACAATCAGAGATGACTTAAAAAGTTTTTAATTAATAAGAATTGCTTATTTGTAATATAAATAAAGTTAAGTTAATACCGAACCTAACCATTTGATTGAAGTTAAATTTTAAACATTGAGCGCCAAACCGTTTCTGAAACAAAGAAATGTCTGAAAGTACAAAACAAACTAATGTTATGATTAACTTATTTGAAACTTTATTAGCTTACATTTTTAAATTACTTTTTGGGGCCTTATCTAGAATGCCGGCACTATTGTTGTAAAAGAATTAGGTTTTAACCTAACAATAGATAATAAATATACTCTAAAACTTAATTTAAAGTTAGTTTTTTTGATTCCATTCGTATGCGTATTATTAGTCCATTTAATCACTATTAGTATGGAAATCGATTTAATTTGTTTAATCTAACGTTTGAAATTTCTTAAATTAAAAATGTTATAGAAAATTTTGTGATTTGAAAAATATTTAAGTGCTTTGTTAGTGATTTTATTAATAAATAATAATACACATAATAATTAACGTTATACTAATTATATAGTATACATGACTATAATTTACAAAACGTAAACATTCATTATATTAGCAAAATAAGAATTAACATTAAATTTATAGTTTATGATTAATAATTTGCAATAATTTAACAAGTTTTCGATTCATTTATTGAATTAAGTTATTTTTTGATGAAATGAAGAATATTGTGACTCATAAGCTTATATAGTTTACAATCTTTAACGCTTCAAAATCTATAATTTATAAATTAATATATTAAGAATTAAAATATTAGCAAATATTAATTGAAATTCAATTCTAGTGACATAATATAATTATGTACCTTTGAGTCTATTCTTTGACAATTTTTAAGGTATTCAATAGCTTTGAGTTGAGTTTCATCAAGTTTTAGTGAATCGGAATAAAATTTTTCGCTTTGATTATTATTACTAATATCAGTATAACACGATTCTTGTGGTATGCTTTTGACTGATTTGTCCATATTTTTAAGACCAGAAATATCACATAATTGGCATTTAACTGAATTTCCAACTAACGATAAGTTTATACACTTTTCGTGGAATGAATGGCCACATTTGAAAACAATCACATTATCGTTTAGACATAAGGACTTCGAGCACAAAGCGCAGTACAAATATCTATTAGAATTGGCTTTATTCGCATCGTTTCGAAGATGAGATAACTGCTGATGCAATTCATTTAACAGTAAATTATTAGTGGTTTGCAAAAGCGTTTCCTGATAATTATAGGTGTCTAACATTCCCATTAAAAGTTCCCTAATATCACAAAGTCTTCCACTATTTTCCCCATTATATAACGGATCATTTATAATCCTTTGCAAAAGTGTCAACAAATCGATGTGTCCAATCATACCATTTAACAAATTATCGGTCAACTCTTTTAATTTATTCGAATAGCTATCGTATGATGGATGCGATTTGTCAATTGATTTTATTATTTGTTTAATTAATAGCATCGACTCCAGTAACGTAAACCAAAGCATTTCTCTATCTTTCGACTCTATTATTTTATCCGAACATCTTTGGCAAAAATCAATTAAACCCATCAATTTTTCTTTAATAATTACTAAAAGCTCTCCAATATTGGATGAATTCATATTTTTAATAACTTCGTCGAACTCCTTAAACAAAACTTCGAACGCTTCGTCATAATTACCATTTTTCTCTAACAGATAAACGATTGCGTCATTTATTTGATTTTGTTTGCACATCTAATAAATGGTTAAGATATACAAAATAGTTAAACTTTTATAAATTAATAAAATTTTAGCATTACTTACTTGCAAAACATTGTCGAAACGATAGTTGTCGAGAATAGCTAGCGTTTTATGTACTAAATGTGGTTCAATTTCGCACATAAGTTCGATAAATTTTTCTTGAAAATCGGTGTTATTAATGAGAGTTTGTTTTCGTTGATCTCTGATCGAAAGTGATTCAAAATTCACACTACTTGTCGATAAATCTTTTTTATGCGTATGTTTGTGGGTATTATTCAACAAAATTCCATATAATAGCTTATACAACACCTTTCGATTACCTTCTAATGACTTAATTATAAGTTCAAACTCTTTTTCTTTGTGTATATAATCGATTAGCAAATTAGCTGTTTTGTGATTATCGATTTCGGTGAGTTTGTCCACATTTTTAACAATATTGTCAATAAAATTAGCTTTTTCGAGCTCATTTAAATTATAATTCGTCAAAACGCGAGTAATATATGGAAATACTTGATGCTGAAATAAAATCGTATTATGTTAACTAATTAATCATAATACAAATTTAAGCTGATATACGGTACTTAATACGCACTTTTCTTAATGGATCTTTCAAATAGCAACACATATTTTCAATCCATTTCTTATTTTTCAGATAAATGTATTCGCAAACGCGATAACTAAAATAAAAATCTATTATAACCAATTAAGTATAAAAATCTAATCTCTTCTTACAATTTAGCATTATCTGCGAGCTTCAATATTTTCTCGGTGTCGGTTGAAATACTTTTGTCTGTTTGTAATAAATTCAATAGCGATTGCTGCCGCTCTTCGAAACGATTCTCGTCTTCTGAAGAGGTTAAGTATTCGATAATCTAGTAGTAAACAAATTAAATTTATTCCTGAAAAACAATCTTGAATTAATTTTATTTTTAAAAAAATATACATACCTGATCTAAAATTGTTTTATTAACAAAAATTGTTTTGTTTTTCTTTGATAATTGTCGCGCTATAAATATAAATAGGCATCCCATTTGTGAACGAGAAAATTCTGGATTTTCGACCACAATTCGCAATAAAATATCTACGATTCTTTGTTGCTGATCAACTCTATTCATTAATAAATTACATTAATTATATAAATTAAATAAAAACTTAAAAAATATACAAATTTCTATAAAAGAAAAAACATTTAGGCTTATGGAGCATATCAATGAAATTTAATTTCAAGATAAAAGTGTATTAAGATAGAGATTCCTGTATCACCCAATAAATATATTAATTGCACTCTAGTTTAAATTCTAAAAACGATAAACAAGCAATCCATAAAAAGAGAAAAAAAGGAACTAAAAATATTTAACAAATTATCATTAAAACAGTAAACTTACAATATAGTGTCGCGCGCATCAAAATCATCAAACGCTAATGTAAGCACGTTTAAAAATTCCAAGATATCAAATGCGAGAAAAGTTCTTAAGTTAGGATACGTTGGTTCAGTGTTTGATTCATTATTATTTTTGAATTTAATAATTCTTTCCAAAATTTCTTTTATAATAATCGATTTTTTATCATTCGATATATTAGTATTAATGGGATAATTTCTACCGGTTAAACAACAGCTAACGTAAAGCAAAAGCTTGTTTCCCAAATTGATTTCAAGTTCATTTAATTCAGTTTGTTTCGTAAGCGCGGTTTGAATTATTTTAAGCAATTCTTCAAATGGCGTGATATAGTCGTCAAATGCTTGAATGTGAATATAAAATATAGCGTCAAAAAGATAATGCCTCCTACAGATTGTCATAGTTTGATGAATATCGAGCGACGTTATCTCGAGATGAGTAATAATAGCTTCCAATGCTGAAAATAATCGCTTTTCTGCATAATAATTAACTAATTCTTGTACGATTAAAGGATTTAGGCTTTTTAAATGCCCATTTAAAATATATGGCTCTAAGCAATCAAGAAATATATTTTTGCTGATAGCATCGGTCGATAATTTATCAAACAATTTGCAAAATATTAGATCTTGTTGTTCTATGGCTATACTGTAATCAATACAAACGGGAATCAATTTCTTATAGTGATCGATAAGTATTTCAATTTTTCCCATTTCGGGACACATTTTAGTGAGCGAAGTGTCGACATACAACTCTAGAATTTCCATCATTTTGTTCCCTATTATTGATCGCTTTTCCTGTTTTTTGCCATTCAAGCCAACCACTGCTTTCGCTTTGTCTTCGTAAAATGAGAGAGCCATCGACAGTGCCATTTGAAATTTATTTTCTTTAATCAACAAATCTATTCTCTCGTACCACGACCTGATCACAAACATGTGCACAGAATTCGTGCCTAAAATTAACAAATGAGCCGAAGATATGTTAGACAGCGTGGAATTCGAAACACATATCGAATGATAACAAGCTCTTTGTCCGGCAGCGGCCATCGCTGCGCTCACTAAACCACCGGTAGCTAAAGATTTGAAGTGCGCGCTGCCGTAAACCATTTCGATAAAATCTATATCTATTATTTCCAGTTCTTCTTCGGATTTGACGTCAATTAAGTGCAATTTTTCTAAATTATCAACAGTGACAAGAGTGCGCGAATTAATCCATGTTATATTTTGGAGAATATAGTGCACACGCAAGTGAATAAGTGGCGTAAAAAATATATAATTATTCGTTTTAAAGCTAGCCTGAGATAGAAGTTGAAATATATGATTAAATTTTATTTCGTTTATTAGTTTACGTTTACCTGATAAAAATAAATATCACTTTGTCGAGCAAATGCAAGGACAGGATCGATAACTCTTTCCTCTTCGGAAACCTGAACCATAACGAACTGCCAACAAAGTAAAGGCAATGTATCGTAATCTCCCTGCAAGTAATTGCAATAAAATAAATCTTTTAAGGCAATTAAATACCATTTTTGGAAAAATTAAATCTAAAACAAAATTTACTAAGTGTGATAGTAAGTTTGATAGTAATATTTTTCTACAATAGTGACGGTATTCTATTTAAAGTTCGCGCAAAATAATTACTCTGTTAATTGTTTGTGTTATAGTACGTATTTTTATAAAGCACTTAAAAAAGGATATAATTTGATGTCTATTGATGTATAGCGATTATACCGGTAATCATTGCTATTAAAAAATTAGTCATATACTATTAAATAAATGTTTACCTTTAATAATTGTGTAAATTGAACATTAATAGATGGTCGAATCGAAATGGCAATTACTTTGGTTACAGTTGCCATAGAAAGTAGACAAATATTACTAAAATTAAGTACATTTCCTTTCGCGTTAATCGGTAATAATAACGGCTCTATTGTAAGCACTTCTCCTCGACTAAAAATATAGCGTAAAATCCATATTTTTATGAACAATAAAATATCAAATTATATAAATAATCAAACCTTCCAGAAAAAATACATTGCGAATCAACATCTTTCCTCCGAAAGTCAAGCGTAAAAACAGATCCACTGCTATCGCTAAGCGCAGCAAAATTCTGATCTGATAAGTACTGATTCAAAATTAAGAAATAAATTATACAAAAAACTTGCATAATAATCACAATCATTCGTATAAATGTCTAACTTTCAAGTGAAGAACAGTAGTTTGCGGCGAATGTAAATCAGTGTAAGTTTTTAATAGTAACCCATTTTGGAGGTTCCATATGGAAACATGTCCTCTACTATAGCCACTAATAAGTCGCGAATTATCGCGTTTTATCGAAATAGCGGACACCGAACCAAACTGATCGTTATTGCATAATAAACACCATTTAAGCACTTGTTTCAAATCTATCAGACAATAAGTTCAAAAAATGATAAATTTTATTAATGATCACAATTACCAAAAACGAGCACAAATCCATGAGATGTTCCAATGGCCACATAACAGGTTGACATCGTTATGACCGACGGCTTTCCGGCTTTAGATCTTTCGGTGTTCGCTGATCTCAGTTGCGATGACACACCTCTCAGCAATTTATGTCGAAGTATTGATCCGTGGAATGTGTCTCGTTTTGGAATATGAGAGGTATTTGTTGATGACAAGCATTTCATAACTTTCGAGTCATAACTAGCGATCGAAGAGTTATCTGCGGACAATGAATCGCACAAATCATTGCACGAATTGTCGCCAAACTCTATATCACTGCCAATCGATTCAATATCAGTCTATACATATCGTATATCAATTAATACATTGTTTGGACAAAGTTTTCGGAAAACTATACCTCATTTAATATACTCTCTAATGTTGGAAGCGGTCCATCGATCGATGGGATTAGAAACTCTTTGTCGTCCAACTATTTTAATACACATTATTATAGTAATAAATATGATTTTAATTTCTATGAGTTTTATATACCTCTTCTAAATTTAAATCAAATAAAACAGGGTTTTGTTTAAAAGACATTTGATGTGGATTTAATGCAATCATACGGTAATACAGTAACAGTTATGCACGTTTTAAAACTTTTGGTATAATCAAAATATAAACAACATAACTAACCGTAAGTTAGACTATACACCTCTTCTTTATTGATTGTAACGCACTCTATATGTTTGCGCACAACTTTTAATTAAAAACTACCGAAAAAGTTGGTAGGATTACGACAACTATTATGTTTTGTTTGGATCCAAATAGTTAATCAATTTTTAATTACAATTTCAGTGAACACTTAATTTAGATCATTCGAAGTAAAATAAAGTTGACTAGAATTGAATGATCAATAGAAGTATTATAAATAGTAGTTATTTTATTAAGTTTTTCATTAGTTTTAAATAAATGTTGTAATGAATCTTAATGTAAATATTAGAATTTAGAAGTTACCAAACTAAATATTATTAAAATATTCAAATTTAAAAAAAAATAATTGAATATCATTAACACTAATTATTATTTACAAATAACAATCATTAAAATATATTTATAATCAAGATACATATATAAAGATGTAAGTTAGATTTGACTTTATGATTAAAATTTCTTTCAAGTAACATCGAGGTTTGGATAATTAAATTAAACGGACTTAAGGCTGTCTAGCTTTGATCAGGCCTTTAATTTTTGATTATTTCATAGTCTAATTTCTTACATTGAAGTGTTCATCGCTATCATTTCATTTCATTCAATAAAACAACTAAATAACTATAAATAAGCTCAAATATGTTTTAAATAATTACTTATTTAAAACATTGGCAGCATTAGAAACGAATGTATCGCAGTATCATTTATGATATGTAATATTAAGGTTAAAGTTTCACTAGTAATTCATACCCTGTCAAACAATTTTTTGTTGCAGAGGTCCGACTTAAAAGTAAATGGTACTTTTGGTACACATACCACATAGTAATGTTCATATTACCACATAGTAGTATTCATACCACCACACAGTAATAACACCACATAGTAGTATCATATCACCACATAGCGTAATTCAGACCACCACAAAGTTGTTGTTAACTTGTGTGGTGTGTACATATGTACTTTATGGACAGTACTTAAGTGTTATTATGAGTCATTGTTTAATGTCGATTTATTTTGAGTCGAATATTCAAGTAAAATTTAAAATATTAAAATAGTTAAAAGATTATTATTGATATTATTATGGATATTATTAATTCCAATCCGTACACGCGATGGGGTGCAGTCATCGTATCGTTAACTCTATTTATTCTTTGGAAAAATGGTAAAATAAACGAAATTATTTGTAAGATATTTGGACAAAGACATGATGGACAGCTCGATGACATAAATAAACGATTACATGAAGAATTACAACCATTGTTAAATCGAATTCGTGAGATGGAGAGATATATTGACAGTAAACGCAACGGAAATTCTAATTAAAAATTAAAAAGACTAAAACTAAAATTATATGTTTTTAAAACTAAAATTTGTTTAATTTCGTATCGTATAATATGAATAATAATATATAATCCAAATTTCATAATAAATAAAATTTGTTAAATCGTACTATGTTTTGATGCTTTACTCTGTAAAATATTTCAATGTTTTATGTAGTAATTTACTACCACATAGTAATGAAGATATAACCACATGGTACAAAGGTTAATTAGGTTATAACACCATATTCATACCATATAGTAATATTATTATTACCACACAGTAGTATTCATAGCACTACATTGTAATAACACCACATAGTAGTATTCTTACCACCACATAGTAATAATATTACTACCACATAGTAATATTCATAGCACTATATAGTAATAACACCACATAGTAGTAGTCATACCACCACATAGTAATATTTATACCACATAGTATGAAGCACACCACCACATAGTAATAAAACCACATAGTTGCTTAAACATCGCCACATAGCTATTTCAGGACGTACTTGATTTTAGAATTATATAGTAACTCATATTTGCGTCATTTTTTACAATTTTCGAACGATTTGATGCAATAAATTTTTAGATCATAAAATCTGCTGATTAGTAAATTAGTTAAATGTTTTAAGTGTTTGTTGAAGAGATAATTATTATCATAATTTTCTATAAAAGATATGGCAATGCAAGTTAATGACTCGGAAAATCAACAGTTTAATAACTTTATGAGTGTTGATAATGACAATCCATTATCAGAAAGTATAGTTATTGTGCCATCTAGTGGTCTATTTTAAAAAATTTAACTGAAACGCCATTTACTTAAACAGGTTCGGAAGAAATGGTAAATACGACACCGAGATCGACAACACAAGCGACACCGCAAACGTCCGCAAACGAACCACAAATAGCGGCAAAAACGGATTCACAAACAGCGGAACAAACGGATTCCAAAACAGCGGTACAAACGGATTCCCAAACAGCGTTACAAACGGATCCACAAATGGAACAGAATGCGACGTGTTCAACAGATAATGGATTGGAAAATAAGCTCGATGAAGCCATGTTTATACCACCTTATAGTTATATTTATACCGCCACATAGATACTTTCAGACCACATAGCTTAATTCAAACCACTAAATATTATTTTTATACCACCACATTGTTGATATGATAATATTATAAACTTTATTAATAGATCTTGGAGATAATAGCGACAATTCATGGCTCACTCTAGAATGTTTCAAAGATTACGTAACGCATACTCTTATGAGACATGAAAACATTATATTAATTATAAACAATAAATTCAGCAAAATTTCTACTAAAACTGAAATGATCTTAATGCCATTCATAATAAATGAAAATATAGGATTATTTGCACACATTCTTAAGCCTATGAGGTGAATATTAAATTATGTCGCCATTAATTTCGCGTATCACCAATTGGGGGATAAACTTAGGGGGAGGTGAAAAAGATCACCAGTTTTGGCAAAAACTGCACTTTTAAGGTTAATGACCTGAGTCGAGTC
>JAQIXJ010001086.1:0-23802 GCA_034700185.1 Phthiracarus laevigatus | reverse complement strand
AGGCGTTGCAAAAATGCTGGTCACAGGAGATGAGACTATGTATGACAGATTGGATGGAGAATTAGTGACACAATTCGCGACTGAATTGGTTACAACACAGTTTGCGGTTTGCGGTGAGTTTATGTTTGTGATGTGATTTGGATCTGAACCACAGTTTGAGCCATCAAATGAAATGATACTTGAAATCGATTGTTCGGTTAATTGCGGAGACAATTGTGCATTACTATCAGAACTGCTTTCTTCTTCGAATATGAATCGTTTTGGTGGATGTTTTATTGCTTCTCCTTCACTGGTCTTCTTGAAATGGATTTGTCCATCTTTGACTGCCTGTTCGAATGGTTCATCGGTATGTAAAATATTTCCTTTAATCAATTCCAAAGGTCCGGGTCTGTGAGATATTCTATCATTCAAGTCATCCGCTAATCGAGCTTTCTTTAGTTGTAATTGCTTTTCGTGCAAACTTGGATCTACTTTCACATCTTCTAATATATGTGAATCAATCAGTTCCTGTCGTTGTGGTCTTCGTTGGATTTTATGTTTAAGAAAATCTCCAGTTTTAGCTCTTTCTAGTTTCTGTTTTTGTTCATAAAAATTGGCTGATGTTCGCAATGCTAAACAATTTAGCGATTCATTTAATTAATCATTATATTATTTAATTAATATATTTAAAAAACCAATAATCTCATACGTGGTAATATTCCCTGTTCTATCAATTGATTGATAGGTCTTCTCAACATCAGTTTCATTTTAAGTGATTCCTTATTTTTATCGATAGCGTTAAGAATGGACGCGTCGTCCACTTCAGCCTTTAGCGGAGAACCCGATGGCGAACCAAGCGATGACATGTGACTTTGTTCTGACTCTGTTGGAGAGCCAACTGATTCTATAGATTGGTATTGACCACAACCAGTGTCTGATTCAGCCATGGTTTCCTTAAACCACTCCGGATATATGTTAATGATGGTCTCAAGCAGATCCTCATCCAACTGAATGTTCCAATAGATTTGCTTATCGCCCGCACCTGAACAGTCAAAACATAAATCATTCAGATTAAAGAATCACTATATTCATTGATTCACTACTATTAATAATGAAATTAAAAAATAAATAATAAAATAAACAGCGAATCGCGATTTATTACTTCTAAAAATGCTTTAAAAATGGTATGTTTTTATTTTACCCGTCAGTACAGCCATTAGCAAAAAACGAGGAAAGCAACTGAGATAGCAGTTGGAAGTGATAGCAAGTGATGCGGTGATCATTCACCATACAGTTATGCTCAGTAACTATGGTTACAATATTGCACTCAAATAGACTATTATAATAAGTGAACCCGTTTTTTGCATCAATGGCTGTACTCATTCGTCAGCATAGACATAGACTATTCTACGTTTCCATACTCAACATCAATATTTCAATTTTTCATAAACACATGATTTTTGAAAAATTAAATAACGAAGTGTCTAAAGCGGTAGTTGTCTTTTTCGCTCATAGCGTTTCGCTTAATGCTTATGCGAGCTTAAGCCCAACTTATGAAACTATCGATATCTCGTACGATTCACTAACAACTCGTTCATATGTGTTTCTCAGTCAGTGTCTGCCTCACAACGAAAAACTTTCAGCTCTGAATCGAAGAGGAAGTTCTAAACTCCATTACTTTCTTCGCATCACTATAGCAATAAGAAAACTTGTACGGTTGCATAACATTTAACATGTTTTTAGTTTTTGGTAAACATATTCATTAGTAGCGCAGTACTAGAATAATATCCAATGTAAATGTTCCACAATACAGAATACAAGGCCAATCATTTCACATTTTATTAATACATTCTTACGTTTAGATTATTTACTTTGTTTCTTTTAATTCCGGTATTTTATGATTCGGTTTGGATTATTAAGAGAAAAAAGAATTAATGAAAGTAAAACTTTCGATACGAAATCTATTTTTTATAGAAATAGTTTTGGTAAAAAATGGTGACATTATTTCCTTATGTCACCTAAAAAGGAGATGCCAATAAAAAGTTATTTATAAATCATTTAAGAATGTGTTTACACATTGGAAAACATTTAGACTGTTGCGGATTTGACAGAAGCGTAGAATGGCTTTAATTTCAAAGTTAAACTTTAATATTTCAGTTTTTTAAACGCAAAGAAATTTTTTAATTTAGCAGAAAACATTCTTTATGATTACAATTTGATTTTGATAAAAACAGTTCAAATGTATATATTATTTCTGACTCAGTCGTCTTGATTTAGAAAAAATATTATGAATTAGACTAATATATTATTCAACTCGATCTGAATTAAAAAATGTGTGATTTTTTTGCTTTACTAATAAACTAATTAATCTTTCAACAGTGTGTGCATCGAATATGACTGAACGAACTACAGTTAAGTTAATATCTTTTTAACTTCTGGTTTTTTTTTATTAGCTACACTTTAAAATAATTTTATTTATTTATTTGGTAATATTTAGAAGTTTTTTTATTTGATAAAACATTAGGTAGAATTTTTTAATGTTTACTGTTAGTTCTTTATTTAATTTATTACTTTAATTATTTTATCTTTAATCCTTTATAGCTTTTTATTAATTGAATTTTGTGGACTAAACACCAAATAAGTATTACTGTAGTTTAGGTAGTTTGTGTTTGCTATATTATTATAATTTAATCTATATTTAGTATTCATAATTCATAAAATATTCAGAAGTTTATTAACAAACGTTACATAATATTTAGATTTTAGGCCAAAAGTAATTTCGAAAAAAAACTTTTGTTCGTCCTATCTTTTGTAGAATTTTTTTTTGTAAAATTAGAATAATATCCAAAAAATCACCAGTTCGGAGAGATCACATCTGTGGATCAAAGATGTCTAGAAGTAGCTGAGATATTTGTCTAGAAAACATATTCCATGGACAATAAATGGATTGTGATTTGGTATACCGGTAATAAAACCACTTATATTGTTTAGACAGATTTCTACACGATTTTTGGGCAACTAAATCACATTATTAAGTTATATAAAAATAAAGTATAAAATTAAAAATAATTTTAAGGAAATGTAAAAACCATTTTTGTTATTATTATCGAAATTAGTACATGTTGTCTCAAAACTAGCTTTAAATACAACAAAATAAAGAATTTAATAAAATCTTTTATTTTTTCTGTAAAGATTGTTTTGTAATAATTTGAAACTAAGATAACAAACAACGACGCATTCATAGAAGGCTCACTTTGTGATAGGTTTACACATTAATTATTATTATGTATGCCACTCATTAAGGTGGCTCGAAAACCGCCACTGCGGACAAGCAATTGAACAGAAGCATTGACATTGTCATATTCATAAGCTAACCTTTGTCTACACAAAGTGGGTTAAAAAATCGCTTTTTAAAAAACACCACAACAAATTAAGTTAATTTATTAATTTTAAATTTATTATTTTAATTAGTGATAGAGGCGAACCTGCATGTTATACGAAAAAACTCGATAATTAATATAGACTTGTAGCTACTTTTTATTAAATGAAATTCAAATAAATTTAACAATTAATGTTTAACTGATAGTCTAATAAGAAACTAAAAAGAAATACTAAAAGCCTTTCTTTAAATACAAAATTTATAAAATATATTAGTCATTGATATGATTTAAAGTTTAATGATGACTATAGGATCAAATACTAATATTAGTGTGTGTTAAGCATGAACTATGATACTACGTGTATCATTAGTTTGCAGGTCAGTAAACATAAAAATCTATATTTAAAAAGTAATAAAATATTGTAAAGTATTACGGAATTATGTTCTAAGTGTGATTTATGTTGATTGCAAATTTTAGTTTAAACATGTAGGCTGCATGTTAAATGTAAATTTGTCTATTAGGTAATTCAGCATAATTAAAATTTTTATTTAATCACTCACAAACTACAGTCGCCAACCAAAAGTCTTTAAACAATTAATTAGTCTATTTTTTAAAGTGGTTTCTGGGCAAAAAAAACTATGGCACAAAGCCATAAGTAATATATTGGCAAAGATGTTTTGGAAAAAATATAAACAGATTTAAGTTTCAACAAAGTTGAGTTGACATTTATGCTTATGTCGAAACGTGCTTTGAAATGTGCTTTGTATGATAAAACGTGTGATAAACATATAACATAGTGAATAACTAGAGATAAAAACTAAAAATGTTATGTTATGGATGGATACGCATTATAACAGAAACAGCGTCTAATTTATAAAACAATCAAAACAGAATCATACCTGTAATTAGCTTCCGTTTTAACATTCTAATTAACGTATTTTACTTAAAATGTAGTTTATTATCAAAGTACCGTAAATAAGCTTATATATTTGTATACTTGATAAAAATAATTTAAATTTAATCCACAATCAAACGAAAAGGAAGATAAAACCAGTAAATATGAAAACATTTTAAACTAGTTATTTATTTAATTAATCAATTAATTACAAATCTTTAATGTTTGCTGTAGTATCCATTATAGTTTAGCTCATAATAATTTAAATGAAATATACAGTCATATACGAATTTTAACAAAATAACTCCATTTTTAGTTGTATTTTTTTAGTTAATGTGCAATATTTTAACTTCTGATTTAAACTAAAAATTCCAAATATAGCAAAATATAAGTTATTAAAGGATTACCTTTTCTATAACAAATAATCATTAAACTTCAAAGATAAAAATCATGAAAACCTTGAGGTAAATTATACAAAAAAGAAAATTTTTGAGAAAAATGATATGATATGGTATAACGTTAGAAAATTTTCAAAGTTAATTATTCTAAAATAATATTCGAAATAAATTTCATAATGCTTTCAAAAAATTCACATAATTTATACTAATGCCACAAAAGCGACAATTATATATATATATATTAATTTCACCGGTTATTACTTCTTTTTCTGCTAAATAATCTGTGCCTCTAAATGTTGAGCATACGGGTATATGTTATAAATAATGTTAAAATAAAAGAATTATTTAAATATTTAATATACTATAATACTTAAATATTATCTCGATTTTTTATCGTTAACGCTAATCTTTCTGACGGGAACGCTATTATTACATTGATTGCTATTGGTATGGGAGAGATTAACGACCGCCGAATTAGGGTAAGTGGCGTGTCTTACTTCTTCGATTACGCGACACCATTCCGGTGCGCCGCCATCCGGATCTTCCAGATAGTATATCCTGTTTGGCTAAAAAAAATCAAAAGTTTTGATTATTTATTCATATTTTAAAACCGAAAGAGTATCTCACTGTATGGATGAAAAATGTTTTGAAATTTTTAGGTTCGGGTCTAATATGATGAGACCATGGAATCTGACCCTTCAAAACCATATTAGATGCGTCCACGTAATAGAGATGCGGTCCAGTAGTTAATAATAACATACGTCTTCGCGCAAATAGACCCTTCTTTTTATCAATAAATCCTTGCTTTAGTATCAAGTTTTCTTGAACGAAGCGGTGAAAAATATTTTGATCTCTTTGAATCGACAGTTTTTCGAGTTTTTCTTTGGGAGATATATCTAAAATTCCTTTCTTAACAATTTTATTGTTGCGATCAAAATCTTCGTGTAACGCCAATCCAATCAAACGTGTTATTTGTTTCTCGGCTAAACCTGGTTCTAAATTATCCGCCGCTTCGTAATTATTTTTTAACCCATCGTCAATGGAATCCGATGTGGAAAGAATTGGTGGAGGGATTTCATTATGCAATGTGTTCCATCGATCAGCCATTTCCGAATAAAACACGTGCTGTTTAATCGATTCGTAACCTTTGTTTAACAGGTCATCGTCTGAACCGAATCGTTGTTTCGGATCGATTTGCAGTATATTTTCAATTAAATTGATAGCTGCTTCGTTGAAAACATCGGAAAACTCGTATTCCAAGTTAATTATCTTTTGAAATATTAAATATTCGTTTGGGCCGCGAAATGGAGTGTAACCGCAAATCATTTGGTATAAAATGCAACCAAAAGCCCACAAATCACTGCTCGGCGAAGCGTTTTGGTTTACTAACAATTCTGGCGATATATAATGAGCGGTTCCGACAAACGAGTTTTTTCTTCTATTCTGCGTTTCATTACTATTCGACGATTCATTCGATAAAGAATTGGTTGGTTCGTAGTAATCGTGATTCGTAAGCATAGCCGAACCAAAATCCGTTATTTGTATATGCATTTTTTCGTTTAGCAGTATATTTTCCGGCTTTAAATCTCTGAAAATATATCGACAAAACAAAATATAAATGTATTTAAATATATCGATGAATACCTGTGAACGATTGCCAATTTGTGCAAATGTTCCAAAGCTAATAATATTTCCGCGGAATAGAATAGAGTGGATCGTTGGTCAAACCCAGGCTTTGTTATGAATGGCAACAATTCACCATTTTTTGCATAATTCATCACAAAAACTGAAACATTTCCATAACACGTTTAGAATAAAATCAAAAAATTAAAAACATAGGATATATAAGCATTACATAATCGATTATTGTCCTGAAAAGTGCAGAATAGTGTGATAAAAAAAGGTGAAGGATTATCAGTTAATATTTTTAGTATTTTTTTCTCCCTCATAACTGCCTGCTGTTTCTTCTCCTTAACAATCAATCGCTTTTCGCAAACTTTAATGGCGTATTCGTGCTTCGTTTTCACATCTTTAGCCAAATAAACCTATGAATTAATGGTGAAAATGGTATCATTATTTTGCTCAATGAAATCTAAGCTAATTGTTCACATAGTTATACATACGGTAGAGAACGATCCTTCGCCTATCGTTTTATCAAATATGAAATCATTTGCCGATTTTTTCGTGTCCGACATTTGTTCGCTTTAAACACTAAACTAATTAATTAAAATCAGTGGATATAATGGTGGAATAATGGTTGCAGTGTTCGATGCATTAGCGAATAATTATATAACTTATTTTTGATGTGATTAGTGTCAAAACATGTGTATGATTCACAAAATACGTATCCAAACAAAATTCAATGCACTAAACAATGCAATGCAATGCAATCCACTGTTACTGTATTGTTCACTCTACGGTATAGTCTGTCGTAGTATACCGTTTGTCTCAACGTTTACAATTCAAAACTGTATTCATTAAATTTGATTTTATTATAATTAGATTACATGCTTAATACACAATTTATCACGAAATATAAGATGTCGCAAACAGCTGTTATTACTTATTGTAAAAGCTTTTTAGCTCATTTTCTCACTGACAAGTCTAGCTTATGGATTTGACTAATGTCTGTCCGTCTCAATGCGTATTCCAAGTTTTAAATTGCAAACATTATAGCGTTCACACGATTCTCTAACATGTATACCATTTAAGTAGTTATATGAGTCAGGAATAGGATTTTTATGGTGTGTTAGGGTATAAATTATTGCATGGTAATATGGTGTCTTTAAAAGCAAATTATTTTGTCGATTATGGTGTTATTTTTGCATAATATTTAATAAATAAAAGAAACAAACATTAGAGTAAAATAGTGATTGTCAATAATGCATACATTATTAATTTAATTTATTAGAATTAAAACAAATTAATGCATAATTTTTCTAAAGTTTAAATATTCATATGAGGTTTGTATGATAAAATACTCTTAAGAATTGAAAATCAATGATCGACTTCTACAGAAACTAGTGGTGCAAACTTGGTTTTACATTTAAATTCATAATTATTCTTTATTCTATAAATATTGCACTAATATTTTAAATAATTGTGGTATATTTATGTATTTTTAAAGTTATGGTAAAATATAGCAATAGTCTTAAATTATGATAAATTATGGTATACCATACTAATCCGATTCCTGGTTATGACCAGATATGAGAATGCTTTTTGTCAATTGTAACCTTGAAAGCCATTGATAGTGCCAAATGAAACAAAATAAAAAAAGCTTTATACAGCAGCATAACCATTTCATAATGCAGTAATTATAAGAGAATGTTCACTCAGTCGCGTAAAAGACAAAAAGCAAGCTCATGTCTGGTTATGACTTGTTTGTGCGAGAGATTTGAATCAGCGATGGATTTGGTGCGAGATTTGTAAAGCATAGTTTTATACTTTGATAGTGTACTATGACTGTGAATGCATAAACGCTGTCGCAGTTGCGTATTCTTTTACCAGTCAATTCAATATTAAAATGAGTTCTCAGTGGCGGAAACATATCGCGCCAAAGCCATCGCTGATTTGAATAAAGAGATTAAAATTTTTAAACTTTTATTATAATTATTGGTAAGGCTGTATAGGTATCCCGGCATAAAAGCGAAACACTCGAAAGCTACTGACATGAGAGCGGAAATTTTTAGAGCAATCGGCACCATAACTAATGTCTTGAACGCTACTGACAAGAAAGCGAAAATAGTTTATATTATAAATAGTTTTATTATTATACGTTATTTTTGACAACCATTGACATTTTTGTGTGGCGCGGAGTATTATAACTAACCGTAAATTATTCTATCATGAAATGTGCTTTGGCGTTACAAAAATTAAATTGAGTGTTTGCAAACAGCAGCAAAACTACTAAATGGAATTTATTAACACAAATCTCAGCAAATGATTTCTTATCTATAGAAAATATTTGTTAAGAAATGATAAAACAGTTGCCCATAGAAGTTATTACAGGAATACTTAATTAATTTAAAATAACTTCTAATATTTTAAATGATTAGATGTAAAATTGAAGGTTGCAAAAGTAGAACAAAGCTCGAGTTTGGTAATATTATTGATGACAGCAAATCATATTAACATAATCACGAACCTTATGGGTTGGACATTTGCTAAATTAACATTCATGGAAAAAACAAAAGAGACTGTTATAGTGAATCCAATGAAATCGATACCAAAATTAAGTAAAAGTTTTATGTTACATCATAATGTTCTTCATAAAATAGCAGCGCAACACTAAATCTACATTTCAATCCAAATTTAAATCAAATAGATTTTGAACAAGCTATGATGTACGGGATAAAGATCATCTTTCCATTGAGCACTGTTCGAGGATGTTTTATTTCATTTTACACAATGTATTTGGCGCTAGGTTCAAGAGTTTGGTATATCTGTTCAATATAGAGAGATAGAAGATGTTCAAAACCGAATATTAGCAGCAATGAATTTTGAAATTTGAAGAACAGATTTAGATAACGCATTTGGAGTTATTAAAGAAAACGTTCCAAATGTTTATGGATGTCAACAATTACTTAACTACTTTGTCGACAGCTTGTTTGACTTGTGTCAAGATTTGATAGAACATATTGGAATCATATTGAAAACAATGGTTCCGAATAAATAATCATCTTGAATGGTTTTATAACAAAATTATTATCGCAGTAGGCAAAATTCATACTAATATTTACGAATTCATTTTGACAGTTCAAAAATATAAACAAAATATTGAGTATGAGTTTTAACAATTAAAAAATGGACATCAGCTATAACCAAAAAAAAAGAAATATCGATAGCAAAATCAACAAAATTCAACTTATACGATTTAAATCTAAATTAAAATATATTTGTATTCATATAATTTATAATCTTTCCATCTTTTAAACAAAGTTTTATAAGTGACAAATATTAAATAAAAACTTGCAATTTATTTCGTTTAAATTTGTGTTAAGACTTAAAAATGAAAGCCACAGTACTATGCAAACATTGAATTCATTATTAATAGTTTGTGTTATTTATGTTTTGAATGATTTTAATCCGCAATTAAAAATATTCGCTTATTTTACTATTTTATCAATTCACATCATAAAAGAGAACAGAGCTTTACTGGATTCTAATTATGACACGTTTAAGTCTCCTTCATGTGAAATTAAGTGGAAGTTCTAACTATATAAATAAATAAAACTATTAAATCTAAAAACAATAAACAAAGTAACATATTTTAGAGCTGTCCTTACATTTATACAAATATGCAACGAATTAATAAGCGTATATCTATAAATATTATCATCAATTTTAATCTATGAATAATTTAAACAAATATGAAAATATTGTTTTTAAAAGATTTATTAATGATTTAAAGAATATTAATGATTTGTTTTCGTAAGTTTTTTTAATATATTTTTTTTTAATTCTTGTAATTATGACAAAAACATGAAATATAAATCTATTTATCTTAAGTTTAAATGACATAGATTAGTTTTATTGCCCGGATCTCTACTAACCTTCAACGGAACAATTTAATTCGTTTTACGAACCCATGTATTGTTAATTTTAATTAATTCATATCTAGAAATTACTCTAATAGGATGTTAGAGATTAATACTAAAGCAAAACTGAGGTGAATACTAAAAACATAAGCAAGAATTATATTGTGACCTTTTATGTCATAAATGAGTGAATTGATTTCATGAAACTTATGAAAAAAACTTTTATTTAATTAAAAATTTACAAAATGTGGACTCAACTCCGATGAACGAACATATCGGTTTTGATTAAAACTGAATGAGAGTCGATAGCGAGAGGAAGTGTTGTCCATTTTATAAGGACAAATGGTGTCATTTGACGAAAATAATGGCCTCAAAGATGAAAAGATTGCGTGCAGGCGTCCTATGGTTGCACACTATTAGAAGATATTTGCCCGTTGAAACTATTTCAATGCATATTCAATACATATATTTCACTTTAATTTATTATAAATAATCGATAAATAAAATTTTATAAATGTTTAAATCAAACATTTTTCGTCTATCCCTATCAATGCATATAAATGGTCTACTAAAACACGCCTAACCATTCCAGTTTGCTTAACATTACAATGCATTCATAGGAATAGACAAAAAATGTTTGGTTTAAATACTCAAGTTTAGTACAATCCTAAAGATTTAAAAGTTATTTATATAAATATTTTAACTTAACAGAATAGAGTCTTAGTTATAGTAGAATAACTAAATATACCACCTTTCAGAAAACCGATACATAAAAGAAGTGATTGCGAACTCAGATAGTATAGATGTTAACTTGTAAGTGTCGTTTCTACGAATATAATTTTAGCCATGTTATGTGTTAATTTATTAATTGTATTGTAAAACGTATAACTAAACATGGACACATATAAGAGCTATTTGATTTGTCAATCACATAGTTATTGTGAAAAATAGGAAAAACAACTTATTATGCACAAACAATTACACGTGTTTTCTTTTATCTGTTTATTGTTTGAGTTAAATTAGTTATTATTTCCAGATTTATACTAAATTATCATTGTAGATGTGTGCATCTATTTTTTGTTACAAATTTTTCATAAAAAATGGCCACATTTGAAACAGTTGCCACTAAAAGATATCCAATTGAAAGTAAAATAAATTGGATTAAAATGTATTACGGCGGCAAAAAATTAAGAGATATTTCCAGCTATTATGCTGAGAATTACCAGCAATTTCCACCACCAACCTATTCATCAATTGGAAAAGTTGTCCGAAAATTCGAGACAACTGGTTCGGTGGAAAATTTAAAACAACTCTCCGCTACCAACAATACAAATAACAAAAATATTTTAGCTAAAATAGGAGTAAGTTCGTCCGTCAGGCTGTTCGCACTTTATGTTAATTAAGGGATTTTGTTCTTAAATTTTAGGTAAGTCCTATAAAATCTCACTACAAACTTGAGGCGGAGTCAAATATCAGCAGACGATCCATCGGCTGTGTTTTAAAAATAATAAATTTCGGAGATATGTGTGCCACTTAGAGCATAAACTAAATGAGGACGATTTTGACACACGAACCGAATTTTGTAAAGGGGCTGATCTAAATGTTGAAATTGATCCACTGTTTACTAGAAATATAATATTTTCCGATGAAGCGATTATTTATTTAAATGGGGAACTTTTAAATGAGAATAATGACGTGCCAAATGATGTTTTAGACAATTGGATAATGCGTCTTAAACACTGTCAAACTAGTTGCGGAGAACAGTTTGAAAAATATTTGTAGTTATTATAACTAGTGTTTACTGTATTTTTATAAATTTGAATTTTTTAAACTCCGCCTTGTGTCCATGTATATGCCCTACCCTTTATAATCCTTTTGTGTTTTATTAATAACAAATCAATTGTATTAATTATATGTAAACACTTTAAAACTAGATGTTTTCTTTGATTACTTATTGTGAATGAAAATGACATTAAATCACCGGAACCAAATCCATAATTATTATCCTTAGAATTGATTCTTAAATTCTAATGATTTTGATGGGTAATTGAGACTACAAATAAATTCTGAGCGTATAATTGTTTACTATATTTTGGGAGTTCAATTAATCTTAATTGTCTATCGTTTGTGCTTAACAATGGTTAAGGATTAGTGTTTCCAAATGCTGAGAATATCTAGCATTGTATAAACTATCGATTAGTTTATCGAATTGTAAATCAAGATATCTGCGCTATTTCGGACAGTTTACCCATACTCAAAATATTATCGATTGAGGCAATTATATTGCTATATCTTTATCATCTTAAGTGTCGTGTGCATACCAGGGTGTCCCAGAGGGGTAGAACTGGATGGGGTATACCCCCCATGAAAATCTGAAGTGATAAAATAGCAATTTTTTCATAAAAATGGCACTTTTTTGCCGAAAAATCCAAAAATTGTCGCATAAATCCGATGAGTTTGACCCCACCTTGAATTTTGAAAAAATTCGAAATGAGACCCCTCCAGACCTTCGATGTCTGGGACACCCTGGTGCATACTGAATGACAAGAAAGGGTTGTCATTGCAGCATTTTTAAACCCACCCAATCCCTATAAAATCTTAAGTACTGAGTGATTTGCTTCAAATAGAGGAGAGAGAGAGTCTAATTTAATCATTGATGATCACAAGTCTAATCATATGGAGCCCGGAAAACAGAATATCAGAATTAAAGAATTTGATAAAATAACGCCCAGCCTTACAATATGCAGAACATTTTGTTGTATAATACAACTTAATATTAAAATGTTTTTATTTATTTAAGTAATTATGGCATAAAGCTCAAGCTCAGGTAAGCCAGCTTAAGATCAATATATAGCTCATATAAAAGATTTAGTGTAATTCTTACGATTGTAGTTCACCACCTTTTCAGCTTATTGAGCATGTTTTAGTAATTACTTAACACAAAAATTACCATAAAATGTTCAAATTTTCATGTAAGTGTTCCATACATCAATGAAATACTTTTGCTTTCGAAAAATTATATAAAAGTTTAATCTTAATTGCAAGTTTTTAAGTTAAAGTAAGAGATATATTACTATTAATTATGACTTAAAAGCATATTATATATCTCAGTGGTTTTCAAACTTTTACTTAACGCCACCCAAAATTTCGAAAACATTTCTTGTGACCCATAGATTCAAATCTTCAAATTTTATCAGAATGATATGCTTGCGTTTTAGAGCATAAATTATCAATATTTTGAAAGTAGGATTAAGTGAGATCTCATAATAGGTTTGTTTTAACAATTGTCAACTTGCGACCCATAACTAATGCTAATTTCAAAAAATGCTGCACAAATTTGTAATTCTTCGGCCTGTTTTGGGTTGCGACCCATAGTTTGGAACCTCTTATATATACGGTATATAAAACTTATATTATAGTAATTTATACATATAAGCTCACAGCTAAGCTCAATCCCATTTATAAATAAATAAACTCAAGTTCATGAGAACATTTTATTTTTGAAGTTCAGCTCAATTTTATCTAGTTTCTAGCATAAAAGCAAAAGCTGTACATGATGAAGCTCAAGCTCATCAAAAATGAGATTTTTGTGCCATCATTATCTATTAGTTGACGTCTCATAGCGAGTGTTCGATAAAATAATCAACAGTACGAACATTGGGAACATCGCACCAAAAGTTTTTTAAAGAAAATAACCTGAAATAACTCGATATCAATCAAATCCTTCTAAATGATTTAAGCACTTGATTTTTTGCTTTTATACCAATTAATTACAAGTTTCAGGCGATAGTTATATAACAAACTGAATTAAACTATTGTTAATATTTTTTTTATTTATTAATGCATGAGAAAGTACAGCAAAGAAAACAATAACATTAATATTTATCGATAACTTGACGCATGCATAACGTGAAAATTGGATGGAATTAATAAATATGTCATCATTTTCACATGTTAGCAGCTCTCTGTTGAATCAGCTAAAAAATCAATACAAATAATTCGATTAAGTTTGTTGTAAAACCGATTTATTCCCAATACCTTTGCTCGATCTGATGGTCCAATTTTTCTTTCGGCCGAATTCAACACAGAATTATGATATTCTCGCGATACCACGCATAAGAATTCTGCCTGCTCTTCGTAGTTGAAAGACGAGCCGATATTAATTAGTTGCTCAAACTTCCAGCCGTCAGACAGAGTGGACACAACATGAGTGAGCTCGTCTTCGTGGCATTGAAGCACGCGATACACATGTTTTCTGTTATCGACTTTTGAAGTTTTGCTATTTCTTTCCAATATTCTTTGCTTTAGTAATTTTATCAATTCTGTTATATTATAAAATTCTGCTTCTTCTAAGACACCTATAAATTATTATGATCGATATTTTTATAAAATAGCATAAAAATTAAAAAATACGCACAAAACAGAATATTATTTATTAAATGAACATATAGTTTATTACAAAATGTGCAAACCTTCCTCTGCGAGTCCTTTATTGATGATAAGCTTACCATGACGTAAATAATTAAGTATAGGACCGAAATATGATGGATCTCTATCGATAAGAAAGGCTCCCGTTTCGTCCTATCATATTATATACAATTAAACATTTAATTGATTCAAACAACAAAATACCATCATTTTATAAATGAAATACTTTATCGGAATTAAGATCTGGTTCTTCCTGACAGAGACGGTAGAGAAACGATTGCGGATCACGACATAATGTGGTTCTTGTGGTTAGAAAATGAGTTCCGCCGACATTCAGTTTAACCCAATCTTTGGATCTATTATTATGCGCGCAATGTGTGGTCGAATCGGTTAACAGTTTGTGATCACAATTAATTACTGCAGACGTTATTAAAGTATTATTTGCGGCCATTGATCGCTCAATCGCTGATTTGCGACGCAATTCTCCACACAAATCTATATTTTACTGCTTTTATCACGAATTATTTACTTTTTGGTTTCTTCATTATTAAAGCTATCAAATAACAAATATATACAAATAAATATAGACCTAACGAGTAGGTAACGTTACCAACATTTTTTAATAATTATATATTTATCACTTTTTCATAATAACTGCCATAACAATACGTTTAATAAAATTATTTGATAAATTAACGGAATATAATTGGAGTTATCTTAGAAAATATCATATAATACTAACAAATAGCGTCAACAAATTCGGTTTAATTTCATAAGTTATAATAATTACAACGTCTCTAGTTTATTATGAACTAATGAGAAATAAGCATTGCAAGGAATCGACTGTAACAGTCAATGTTAGACTATTAGTGCAAAGCTTTCGTATACTAATATTTGGATTGATTGGTGATCACCAAAAGCTCAAGTTTAATGATTTAAGTATTAAATAGGTTTGCATACCAAAAAAAAATCGGTCACACAGAGTATATAATTCGTTTCACTAATTTAATTTAAATTTACGTATAATATTAGTTTAAAATTTTGGATTAATTTTAAAGATTTGAACAAAGCTTAGCTGACGAGCTTCAGCTAATAAGGTTTGAGTGCAACCACTAATTAATTATAACAATAGTGAAGGTTAAACGTTACAATTACACTTAACACCGAGAATGGCAGCCAAACGAATATCTGGTTCGGCCATAGATTGGACACGATTTTCCCAAATGTTGCCCAAACATGAAAAAGCAAACTTTAATGCATTTAAAGCTAAACACGACGGATATTTGTTGAAGTAATGTTACGTTTGATCCAATCATATTACATCCATAATTATTCGATAATCTATTCGATAGAATGCTATCATATCCGGAAACGGCGCCAACAATTGATTTTAATAGATATCGAAGTCAAGTGGCAAACCCAGAGATCGTGGATAAGTTGGAGAAAGCGTACAAATCGTTGCAAATCTCGTATCCGAAAGACACGCGTTCGCACGAAATCGATGCGCAACAGAAGCAGAATGAAATAAATTCCAAAGAGTTATGTCAAGTTTCGAATCTGAAAATCGAAGAAGCATTAAATATGGTAATCATTTTGAACATTATTTTTTCAAACTAAACGTATTTTTTTTACCGTATGATTGACAGAAGAAAAAATTTGAGTTAATGATACCTTACCGCGATATGTTTAGAGAGGACTGGATTTTGACATTTCCTGACTGGAGTGTTAGATGGCAAGATCCATCATTGTGGCCGCATTTCGAGAAAAGTCCAGGAGCTACTAAAGAACAGAGGATTGAGTTCGCCAAAATTGAAGAACCACCCACTCATAAATTAAATATACCCGATTAAATTTTATTGTATAACTGGTGGTCACTTATTAGTTATTTAGTATTAGAATATCAGATATTAAGAAATAATTTTAATAATAGTGTAACAGATTGATTATAGCGTCGAATAAAGCTTGAAAAATTAAATTTATTATCCAAATACATATTGGCTTGATTAATCGCAATAAAATTTGAATTTATTCTAAAGCATGTGCATAGCATTAATGGTTACCAGTTGTAGAAGTGATACTGTTTTATCTTTTTAATATACAGTACAGTAAATTAAAAAAATTCTCAACCAAAGAGATTTATATATCTCAAATTTTATTTCTTTTTGTCTGCATATTTAAGCTTACAGGCAGCTCTCTAGTAGTTTTAAATTCCTTGTAATAAACAGGCCTCTCCTGAAGAGGTTTGAATACAAAATATTACAGGTTCAATAAGCTTATTTCAAATGCCAAAATATAAAAAAATTTAAAAACAAGAAAACCGATAAGTTGTGGTGTATTTCAAGCCTAAATATTTCTAAAAGTTTAATCATAATAAAGGTCCCAAAATTATCGCTTAGATCTTCACTTTGAACGTTCAAAAATTTCGGGTAATACAACCGTAACACACAGACTATGAGACCATTAAACATACGTTAAAAGGAATTTGATAGAAAGCATAAAAAGATTTCGTAAAAGCTAACGTTAAATTAAAATAAAACTTTATTTAAATATATATATTTATAATATAGACATTTAACAACAAATTGTTCGAATAATTAAATAACAGATAAAATATATAATATATGAAGATAAAATAAAATCTATAGTTATAAGAGTATTTTTAAGAAATAAGTTTATTACCACACATTGTAAAAACTTAAGCAATTGAATACTGAAATATACTAATTTTTAAAATGAGAACAAATTTTAGGTATTTGTTTGTACTAAACCGGGTAAGAAATCATCATTTGGAAGGATATGTAAAATCTAACAACTATACGTATAAACTATATTTCAGTAAATATTCAAACGATAATATGATCATTGATTCGTTCGATTAAGCAGCGAAGAAATAAATTAAGATGAGAATCCAAGTTTGGAAAGAGCAATATTTCGTCTGTGTTGCATGATTTGCCAATAAATTTCGTGAAAGCTACTCTTGACGAGACCGCGTTGAATGTATCGCAAATAGCAAAACAGGTCACAAATCGCTATAATCCTATTGCGACACAATTGCGATATATTGTACCAAACGTCTCCGATTTTCATTCGATATTTGCAAAATCGTGGCGCGTCTAGTAATGCGCATCTCTTCGGAAATACGGTATTTTCCGCGACAACTTCTATGATTATAGAGTTATCCTCAATCGCACGCAATACTTTACACGTCAAATCTTTATCTTTAAAGTTGAACAATGGATAGATTTCTTCATCGTAGATGCGTTTAATGAAATTACTTTTGATTGGGTCTAGAATTGGCGATTTTTTCCACTCAGCGAATTCTTCGTGAAAAATAGGATCAACTTCTCCGGCAGTTTCGCGATACTCGTCAACATTGTAATTGTCGTCATTGCATAGCGTTGTCAAAATCGAGCCATTTTGTGCATAAACAATATTACCTCCGAGTTCATAATTACTCGGAGATTTATTTGGCAATACATTCGAATTTGTTTTATTACGCGTCGATTTTAATCCGTTACGATTCGAATTATCGATCTGCGGATGAAGATGTGGATTGGGCTTCGATGGCGTAGACGTGAGAACAAGCATTTTTAAGGCCTGGACCTCCGCTTGCAAAACATCAATCATGAGATTCGCTTCGTATAACTCTTTTTCGGCTTTAGTACGCAACACATTCGCTTTATATACCATATTATTGGCCTCTTCAAACAAACTGGCCGTTAAATCTTCTAACTCTGACTCCACTTCGTCCTTAATTCTACTTAATTTGGTCACTTCTTCGTCTCGCAGTTTTAACTCGGTTTGAGCCCGTTTTAGTTCCAAATGAAGTTTACAATACGCCTGTTCTTTCACTTCCGCTATCGATAGACTTCGCGTAAATCTTTCCGTCAATTTGCTATCATTGCTATCATTGGTAACCGATTTATGCGTGAAATTCATTTCCGATTCTTTAGCTATTTTATCAAACTTTTCTTTCATTCTTGCGATTAAGTGATTGCAGTCTGATCTGCTTCTATGCTTCGAAGTTAAACTATGATCAGTGTTCGCATTGTGCGCTTCCAACGCTTTCATCGCACCATCGCTTGAACTTTTAGTCCAAGTTTTTGAGTGAGATTTCGGTTTTGATGGATCATTGTTATCACCATTTGATGACATCGTTATATATACTATATATATAATATAAATATACCCTATATTTTGATTAGTTTATGGTAATATAAATACACTATAAATATGACACTGCATCGCAATAACGCTTAAATATTAAATCAATTAATAAACAAATGAATCAGTTATTAAACGTATAAAACGGATCATTAATAATAATATCGTAATATTGGAGTTATTATATGCGAATGTGTGGCATAACTATACATAATTTATACATAGCTATACATTCATTCATAGGGAATCACAAAATAGTAAACAAATGTATTAAAGCACAACAAACCACGCCTTTGCTCGCTATTTAAAACTATTCACAATAAGTTAATAAATAATCCTTAACGCGTCATTCCATATTAATTTCAATTTGTATGCAAATTAAAAATATAAATTTCGAGTATAGCAGCGAATGGTAATTTTCAGGTAAATATTTAATAATATTTATTTTTAAGTTTTCATTGCAGTTAAAATAATTATATGACATAATGATTATTTGATTGACATTTTTAGCGTTAATTTTTTATTTTTAGCTCTTTTTAAACTCATTGAATATACAAAGTCGAGCTTATGGATTAGAATGTTTGTATGTCTGTCCCAGTGTTGACAGCCTTATATTAATAAAAGGATTTTAAAATTTAGCATTTTGGCTTTAAAACTAATATTTCTGACACAAGTATGCATAAACTTACAAAAACATGAATTTTTCTTTTTAGCTCACTTTGTAAAAGTCTATCTATTGAATTTGCATTTCACCTGTGACTTTGGCAGTGACAGTGCTCTGAAGACTTTCTACTGTTATGTCTGCCTGTGTACTTTTTTTTGACTTTTTTAAAAATTTTTATCTTTATCTTAATTATTTAAATTGAAAAGTTAATACGCGCCGTTATCTCACACTGCGATCTTAGCGGTGATACCAACGCGTACACGCTATCTGATCACTAAGTTACACCGGATTGGTTAATTACCAACCAATCAAATCAAACGAACTGTGTCTAACCCGAATCTAAACCAATCAAAACTGTTTTACTAAACCTTATATCAATTACATTCGAATGTAAATCAAACTTAAATCAAGATATAATTATCACTGAAATAGTCAAATAGTCTTTAAAATCTAAAAACAATTTATTTGTGTTATCACTTTTAAGTACAGTGAATAAGTGAATACAAAATCGTAAAAAACATGTTATATATGTAACAAGGAAAATGTAAGAAAATACTGTTTGTTTACAGTGACATCTGTTTTATTATAGTTTTTATAAAAGTTTTTCTAATAATTTTATATATTTATATTTTATCGAATAATTTAGGGATTTGTCCCTATCATACCTCCCCTCTTGACAAATGCATATTTGATGAATATGTCACAAAAGCGTTTAATCGAAGTCCAAAACATGTCCGATGATCGCATCAAACTCGTCATTAATTTCGCCAATATTTCTGATTCGCGTTTCGTTATCAATAATGGCGTCGCGATTCAAATCCAAGACTCCTTCGTCTGGTGCTATCCATCGAGGCTCAGATAATACTCCGTCGTTGATATCGAAATCCTACACAAAAATACTGGGACTAAATGCCACATTCCAAGTCTGTCGTCCAAATTCTTGTAAATCCGCGTTGAATTTTCGTCGATATACGCTCGTTTGCTCGATAAAAATTTGATTTGCATACAGATTACGTAACTGAGTTCGAGATAATGCATGTTAAAAGACGTGAATTGTCTATCGCAAACATGGTCAAAGATACAAATTTAAGTTTACAAATTTAGGGTGGGTCATATGATTTGGGGTTGTTTTATCTACAAGAGGATGAGTGGCTTAGCTGATATAGATAGATTGTTTAACTAACAATGGCCTTAGTATCTTTTAGGAGACAATGTAGAATTTAGTGCCCACATTATGGGATTAGGGAATAATATTGTTTTTCATCAAGACAACGCACAAACCCATAATGCCCCATCCTACTAATTACTTCTAACAAAATAATATCAAAGTTTATAAATGGGCTCCCAAATCATTTGACTTGAACCCATTTGAAAATCTGCTCTTTTTGGACCAAATCAATTCCATTTTCTAAAAGAAATAATAAAAACAATTTTTATTGGCGTTCAAACTTGCATGGGCAAGTTTAGATTAAAATCCTAAAGAATAATTAGTTCATTTTGTTAAAAAGAATACCCAAATAGTTTTATAAAACAGGAAAACCATATTAGTTATTAAAATTATTCAAATCAGAAATAATTCATTGTTAATTGATTTAAATTTTGTCAAAAGACTTTTGTCTTCCGAATAATAATTATTAGATAAGAATGAAAGAAAACGTAAATGGATTGAGAAGAAAATGGAGGATGACGAGTAGAGTGCGTCAAATTGGATCGTAACACCAAAAAATAAAAACGTAAGAATGACCAGTGGCGCGAGTCAGAGAAACAAAAACATCGTAATTATCTAAAAGACAAACAGTTGGATATCAAATAAATGAACAATAAACAACTCATAATTTGGAGTATAGAAAAAACATCAGAATTGTCAGCAGATCTTATAGAATACTGCCAAAATGTCATAACACAAAAACCAACAATAGTATGTTACTTTTGCAATGGTTTATTGTTCGTGTTCTAAATACTAACATTGGAGTTGTAAAATAAATTTCTGAACAGTTTATCAACAAATAAAAAGATTAACATCCTTAGAAGAAATAATAAAAATATCGATCACTTCGTTTATACAAAATCGATCAATTGCCAAAATAAGAATTATGGTTTAAGAAGAAACGTGGTTATCGAATTAATTTCTGTCGACACTTCTGTTAGTGTTCTTACAGTGTGCTATGTCCATAATTGTTAGCAGGTGAAGTAGTAGGCCATCGGTTAGTTAGGCGAGTTTATGGCTGTCCTCCAGTTTGGTACGGTTCAGGAGATCCATCTTCGTGTCGAATAAATTGACCAAATTTGAGACGCAATTGATGAGCAGCGATGTTTGGTTAGAACACTTGGCGGTCAAACAGATCGACGAAAAGACTTGCAACCTTATCCCAATTGAATGTTGATATTGTTGGCAATACTAGGCTGCAGAAGAATGCAGCAGCGCTTCCACGTAGACGTCCAGATAATTGGAGAAGTTTGTCTTTGTCTTCTTTGATATCTAAAAAATGAAGACTTGCAATTTGGAACCAGTGTTTTACTTGTATGCCAGCTTCGCTACCATCGAACTTAGTAAGATCTTTCGCTGGAGACATCGTTGAGTTTTTTTTTGAGTTTGACTGTTGAAGAATGAGATAGGACAATGAAGATTTGTCTACTTCGTCGACAGTATTCTGCTCTATAACTTCTGATGCGATGTCTTCTGCTTCTTCTGTTCCAGTTAAATACACTGATGACTCTGATGATTGTTCCTTGTAATCGATTGTTTTTCTTGTTTGAAATTATATGACATTCGTTTATTGATTCCAGTAATAATCAATGCCTGTACCGGTTATTGGTTGAAATTGAGTTGAAATAATGCCAAAATTATGCTATAATAGGCGTTGACTTGATTTGTGATATATGTTGAATTGACTTGAATTGATTGCTGTTGGTGTCCAGATTATAACGATAATAATATTGATTCCACGTTAAGGTTCGAAGTCACGACTGCGCCACTGTTATGGTTTGTATACCATTAGAAGAGTTGAGGAGGAATGGCTTACCATAAATAAATTAAGCCTTCACTTAATATGAAACAATTTATTATGAAAGCACACAATATTATATACAGTTATAAAATTAAAAAGTTAAGCGATATATTAGTTAGAGCTCATCAATACATGTGAACAGATTGGAGTCTACAATTGAAGTGAGGTTCAGTAACATTAAATGGTATGAGATGTTACACGTTGAAAGAGTGTTAAGTGTTTAACCATGAGTAAATAGAATGTTCTAGAAATGAGTATTAGTGTTGTGAGCATGTACTGGCATCCATTAAAGGGTCACTAGTTGTAACTCACAACACTATACGTTTCGATGTTAAAAAAATTGTATTAAATACGTGAAAAAATAAATGAATAAAGTGCCTAAAATAAAAAAAGAAAAAGACTTTTACTATTGTGATAACAACTAAAAGTTCATGCTCTTCGGTTAATAAAATATTAAGAAATGGAAGTGCTTCACCAAAAAAAACTAAAAATCGCAACCCATTATATAAAATTATTAACAATATTTAAAACGTTGACTATTATCAGCGATTATAATAAAATTAAATTGTTTTCTTAAAAAACTGATGTTTTCAATAAAGTTAAATAATTTAATGATAACCGTTTTAAGAAGTGCTGCAAAAATTCTATTTTCAAACTTTATTACAATTACAAAATAGTAAAAATTCAATAAGAAAAATTTTAATACGAAAACGAAATTACATTAAATTAAAATGATAAAATATGTAATTGAATAAAATCTAGAAAAAGTGTTTCCTAATTCTAGTATGTGTATATTGACGAAATATTTATTAATTGAAATTTTGTCAAAATATATAATTCTAAGGCCTCTTAATAATTCAAAAAAAATTCGATTTAAAACATCAGTTTGAAAATGAATACGTTATTTCATAATTCATGCTGGATCTGATGAAGGATTTGTGAATAACTGTGAAACAATTTTTACAAATCAATCTATTAACAGTTATAAATATAACATTTGGCTCAAAACACAATTGTTACCTAATTTGAGTCCTAAATAAACTATTATTTTTGATATTATTGCAACAGTTTATAGTACAATTATTCTAAATTTTAGACACACCTTTAAGATTACCACCTTATATGTGAAATTTAAACCCAATAGAACTTAATTGGGTCAATTAAAAAAATTGTATCATAATGAAACGTGCCGTTATTCACTGTTACGCGAAAACTCCCTAAATATGTATTGGAAAGTTCAAAACTTTCCAATACATATATTTCATTATATTTATAATGAAAAACTATTAATAATCATTTTGTTACTAATAATTCAATGACTTATTCAGTCATTTTTCTGTATTCAA